>CAUYSK010095251.1:0-16024 GCA_963575035.1 Avahi laniger
GGGTGGATCGCTCAAGGTCAGGAGTTTAAGACCAGCCTGAGCAAGAGCAAGACCCCATCTCTACTAAAAATAGAAAGAAATTAGCTGCACAACTAAAAATATATAGAAAAAATTAGCCAAGCATGGTGGTGCATGCCTGTAGTCCCAGCTACTCGGGAGGCTGAGGAAGGAGGATCGCTTAAGCCCAGCAGTCTGAGGTTGCTGTGAGCTAGGATGACGCCACGGCACTCTAGCCTGGGCAAGAGAGTGAGACTCTATCTCAAAAACAAAAAAAAATCAAGAAAATTTGTGAAATTATATTAATAGTGTATGAGAAGTACATTTTATCCAAAAGAAACTTTATATGAATCTTTTTATCAAGAAAGTTACCCCAACTCCATCCTCTACCTACAGTTTTTCTTCTTTACAATATGAAATTTTAGATATCCAGCTTCCTGAAAGAGGAGTATATTTAGAGTTAAAAGTACATGAAAAAGAGAGAATGGCAGCAGCACAAGTCACGAGAAGGAAACCCTGGTTTATCAAAGTCGCTATTAATGAAACATTCCTGTAAAGAGAAAAGCATTCTTTTAGGTCACTAATCACCAAGCCCTGTGATCTGTTGATGGTTTGTGGTCACCGGCTGGCGGCACACTTTGGTTTGTCAGCACAAAGATTGGAGTGAAGCAGGTTCACCATGCACTGGTTACCAACTCGTCTGGGTCAGGTAAGAGAGAACACCCGCACATGCAAGTTACGGGAACAGGGTTATTATTGTTGTACCTACAGATAGGCAGTGGGGGAAGCAGAGCCTGGGATTCATTGTGAGCTGGGCCCCCAAAGCTCAGGACAGTTTCTCAGGAGGGTGGAGTGTCATTTATGTGTGCCCCAAGTGCACCACAGCTGAGGGACTCCAAAAGGTCATATACCTCGGGGCCCACGTGACACTCTGGGCTCAGTGTTAAAGGACACCCTTTTTCTAGGAGAGAGAGGAACAAAGCCCAAGCCCCCATCTCAGAATGTCACCTTCCCAGCATATCCTACAGCTTGTCTTGAGAACTACAAGCAATGAAGTGGGGAGAACTGGGTCAGTTCGAGGGCATCTGCAGCAACTGTCCTGCAGGATATGGGTCCTGAGATCTCAGCTAAATCGATGATACTACACAGGCTACTCTGCTTATGCATTGGACGAGTTTAGTTTTTGCTTTTTAATTTGAACTTTTCCCCACATATAGCACAGTACAGAGACTAGGGTAAGGAATCTCCTCCATATGTGCATCACCCAGTACCAGAGATGGAAAAATAGCTCCCAAAGATATCCAGGTCATAATCCATGCAACCCTTGGATATTCTTAAATGGAAAAAGGGTCCTGGCCGGACCTGGTGGCTCACGCCTGTAATCCTAGCTCTCTGGGAGGCCGAGGCGGGCGGATTGTTTGAGCTCAGGAGTTCGAAACCAGCCTGAGCAGAGCGAGACCCCGTCTCTACTAAAAATAGAAAGAAATTAATTGGACAACTAAAGATATATAGAAAAAATTAGCCAGGCATGGTGGTACATGCCTGTAATCCCAGCTATTTGGGAGGCTGAGGCAGGAGGATCGCTTAAGCCCAGGAGTTTGAGGTTGCTGTGAGCTAGGATGATGCCACGGCACTCTAGCCTGGGCAACACGGTGAGACTCTGTCTCAAAAAAAAAAAAAAAAAAAAAAGAAAAAGGGTCCTTTCAGATGTGATTAAGTTCAGAATCTTGAGGTGGAGGGATTATTCCGGATTAATCAGGTGGGCCCTGTCATGTAATCATAAGTACCCTTATAAGAGAGAGGCAGAGCGAAACTTGCCTTTAGACAAATCAGAAGCCAGGTGAAGAAGTGACGGGACGCAGGGTCAGAAGACGCGGGGCTGCTGGCTTTGAGGGTGGAGGAAGGGGCCATTGACCAAGGAATGAAAGGATTATAGGTCAGGAGAAGTCAAAGAAATGGATTCCTAACTGGAGCCTCTAGAGGGAGCAGACACCTTGATTTCAGCCCAGCGAAACTGATTTTGGACTTGATCTCCAGAACTCTAGGAGAGTAAATGTATGTTGTTTTAAGTCACCAAGTTTGTGGTAACTATTACAGCAGCCACAGGAAACACTCCCAGTTTCAACAATTATCAATACACAACAAATCTTGGCCCCTGACACACACACACACACACACACACACACACACACACACACACACGTCCCCACAGACACACTCCCCTTTCCCTCTCCTATTGTATTGTTTTGAAGCAAATCACATCCATAATAATGCTTTATCCATAAATATTTCATTTTGTTTCCTGGAAAGATAGGGACTCTAGCTCACTCTTGTAATCCCAGCAACTTGGGAGGCCGAGGCAGGAGCATCGCTTGAGCCCAGGAGTTCAAGGCTGCAGTGAGCTGTGGTTGTGCCACTGCACTCCAGCCTGGGTGACAAAGTGAGAGCCCATCTCTAAAAAATACCAAATATCCCTTTGGGTTTCAAATCTCCCAAATGGCCCCACAATGGTCTTTTATGCTTGAAACATCTTGTTAGTTCATTTGTATCAGGATTCAAGCAAAGTCCAAATTGCATTGAGTTGGTTTATCTCTTAACTATTGAATCTTTAGTTTTTGCTATGCTGTCAAAGAGAGTAGCCAGTAGCCATATGTGTCTATTTAAATAAATCAATATAAGCTAAACAAAATCTGAAATTCAGCTTTTTTCTCCTCAGTCTCATCAGCCACATTTCAAGGGCTTAGTACCCACATGTTTTAGTGGTGACCTTATTGGACGGCACAGATATATATTATAGTAATAGAATACTTTCTTCACCTCAGAAAGTTTGGCAGGGTGTCCCTTGTTTCCTTCCCTCCTTCCTCCTTTCTTTGTTTCTATTTGTTTTTCTGTTTTCCATTTTTTGTCCAGTAGTTTTCTTATAGTCTGATTTTTGCTTTTACTATCCTCATGATATCATTTAACATATTTCTCTGCCCCTCCTATTTTTTGTAAACTATACTAATTGCATCTAGGAGGCTGATCATATTTTTCTTTTCTTTTTTTTTTCACAAGAACGCATCGCAGGCAACGTTGTGGATTTCCTATTGCATCGCACCACGGCTACAAAATGTCTGGTCATTTCTCTTTTTGTTATAAAATTAATCAGATTAAGACTGACAGTTTAGCAATCATTGATCATCATTTGCTTATAACTGTTTTAGGAGTTACAAAAGTGGTAGTAGTCTAAATGTAACTGTATATGATTTTAAAATGGTTTTTAAATGATAGTATTTGAGCTTTGATCAGATGCCCCCAAGAAAATCCCTCGAGGAACTGAAGGCCCGGAGACTGGAGAGAGCAGAAGGGAGGTGAGTCAGTACGACTAAATGGTTCCAGGTGTTAAATCCAAGACACATGCACGTGGTTGTCTCCATATGTCTACATATTTTAAATATTTCATAATCAGACAAAAAAATTTAAGAAGTTTAAAAAGCTCAGTATGATATAAAATGTCCTCCACACAGCCTGGGCATTCCGAAAACATCCCCCATCCCTTCTCTACCTCCCAGGCCCTCGCGGCGCCCTCCACGAGGCCTCGGGGTTATGCCGTCCCTGACCTGCAACCACCTGCGACCACACGTGCTTCTTACTGCTGAGGCGGACGCGCTTTTGCTGGGGGCAGCCATCAGCAGGGGGCTCCTCTGAGGATGGTGGGGGTGACGGAATCTGTCTGTGGGGGAAACTGGGCACCAGAACAGATCAGCAGCAGCAGTGACAGCGGCTGCCACCCAGGGGCACAGGCTGCAACGGTCTCACTGGAAGCAGTTTCCCCAGTTTGAGCTATTTTTCCTGCAGTCGTCCTCACCTGAGTGCAAGACCACCATCTGGGCTTTCGGCCCAGAGCCCCTGGGGCTACCTGATGTTATCTCTCACCAGGAAAAATAGTCGCCACCGTCACCCCGCTACACACATGCACACTTACTAGCATGGGGACATTCTAATCCAAAGGTTAACCAGGGGAGGGGAAAAGACATCTGTTAATGGCTTGCCACACGACTCTACAGGGTGAAGACCCTTGGCTTGTGGTTCTCTTGGACTATGGGATCCCTCAAGGACACAAATCTAAGGTGAGAGCAGAATACGCTGAGAAACTCCTGTCTCATCCTCTGCTGAACAATTCTTTTGTCTTGCGGGTTTCCTTGCCTCTGTGGTCTTCTTGTAGGACTCCAAGACCACAAACACAGGAGAGCAGGATACAAACGAATGTGTTATTAACCCAGATGCCAAATGGCGCTAAACCCCACGCAGAAGCCCGAGCATTCAAACCGCTGGTCTTGGTTTCACTCTCCTGAACCCTCTGATCCTCTCATTGCAAAATCAGTGCTGCTATTGCTCTCTCATCCCAATCTGCAACACCGCTGCCATCATCACCATCTAATCAACATCGCC
Source organism: Avahi laniger (assembly GCA_963575035.1). NCBI lineage: Eukaryota > Metazoa > Chordata > Mammalia > Primates > Indriidae > Avahi > Avahi laniger. Next base: position 4,429 of record CAUYSK010095251.1, read on the forward strand.
ACCCACCACAAACATGTGCTGAGATCCCAAAGCCCTGCTGGCCTCCTGGAGAGATAAGGAGCTATCCAGACCGTTTCTGCCCCCGGAATGTTTTGTAATAGAGTCGAGAACACAACGTGTGCACAGGGGAGAGAGAGAGAGAGAGACAGAGACAGAGGGAGAGAAAGAGAGAGAAGGAGAAAAAGAGAGAGAAGAAAGAAAGGAAAGAAAGAAAAAAAGAAAGAAAGGAAGAAAGGGAGGAAGGAAGGAAGGAAGGAAGGAAGGAAAGAAGGAAGGAAGGAAGGAAGGAAGGCAGGCCTACTAAGTTCCTAGTCTTGAGTGTTTTGTTAACACATTCTTCAGATTCAATGTCAGTGTGGAATTGTAGGGTTTTAGATGGTACAAGGATTCGTATGCAAGTGGAGAGTGAGGGTCGGAGTCTTCAGCGATCAAATGGAAGCATTTTCTCAAGTACCTAGAGCCCAGCTTCTTCCTGTCAACTGGCCAGGCTGCCAGACTACCTGGGTTTAAAACCCTGCAGTGCAACTTAATAGCTGTGTGACCTTGGACAAGTCATTTCATATCTGTAGCCCTCAGTTTGGTTGTCAGTAAAATGAAAATAATACCCACCTCATATGATTGTAAATAGTAAATGAATTAATATGTTAAAAGGACCTAGAACAGTGTTTGGTACATAGTAGGCCTCAGACACTCTAATGTTAGGTACTATTTTAATTATATGGAAGAATAGTGCTTATACTAGAAGTTTCAGACATGTTCTCTTGGCACCAAATCTAGAACTCCTAAAATAGATGTTCAGATATCAAGCCTTCCCTGGAGGGAGAGAGATAAGAGGGCAATAAATACTTTCTCCCTGAGGAACCCTGTCCTCTCTATTATTTGATTTTCATCATTGAGCAGCAAAGTGATTTTTACCTGCTTGGTTCCCACGAAGGCTCAGATACTCACAGAAGCTCAAAGTAAGGATTTGAGAACTGATCTCGGGAAAGTTCCTTGTCCCGGTCTTTTAGTTTTTTTCCCTCTGACGTTCAAAGTTACATAGCTGTTTAAAGACAGACTTCGGCCTAAAATTTCTGCCTTTTTAATCATCTGATCAGGAAATTATTCCTTCTGAAAACCAAATAGCTCTTTTTCTTTTCTTTTTTTTTCCTATAATAATGTTAGAAAATAAATAATGATGTTAGAGTCCTCAATAATTCTTCACTCCTTATAGCACTGCTAAGAAAATCTGAATAATCCTATTATCTGATTTTTAACCATTTAAGACAGAAAGACCCAGTATCTCCTTCTTACTCCTTCCATGCTTGGCAGAGAATATTTCCTATCCAATCTAGAAAATACCGTTAAAAGTTACAAGTGCTGTGAGGGAAATTTCAGGGGTGATGATAATCGTGATTATGGTAGTAGTTACACAACTATAACCATTTGTCAAAACATGGTATTGTACACTTAAAAATGGTAATTTTATTGCATACAAATTATTCCACAATAAAGCCTATTTTAAAAACTCATGGCACAGAACTCTTAAAATGTTGGCATTTGATTGAATATAAATTATAACTCAATAAAGTTAATATGCAAATAGTAAATCACCACTTACCAAGAAAAGAAAGTTATGGATTCTAGAGTCTATACACTGTCCCCAACTTAATGATGGTTTGACTTACAATATTTTGACTTTACGATGATTAGGAAGCAATATACATTCAGTAGAATTTCAATAAACTACATGTGTTATTCAACACTTCATTATAAAATAAGCTTTGTATTAGATGATTTTGCCAATTATAGGCTAATGTAAGTGTTCTGAGCATGTTTAAGGTAGACTAGGCTAAACTAGCATGTTTAGTCGGTTAGTGTACCTGTATTAACTGCATTTTTGACTTATGATATTTTCAATTGATGATCGGTTTATTGGGTCATAATCCCTTTGTAGATTGAGGAGCATCTGTGTAGCACATTAAGGAGAGCCAGCGAGAAGGGTCAAACGTGGAAAAAGTAAAAGAGCAGGGAAAATATCATGAGGCCAGCAACTTCTGCCACAAAATAGTGACCACCACCCAGGAAAGGTGTCTGAGAGGCAGGCCTTACACAACACAGAGGCAATGTCAGTGACAGACTGAGAATTTAGCACACGTTACATAGGGGCCCATGACACAAATATCATGATCTTTCTATTGTATGACAAATCTCTGGCCCTGATACTTCCTCAATACATTAAAACTTTACATTACTTTTAGGCTTAAGATGACATTCCTGTGAATGGTATGTTTGCATGTTTGTTTTGCTTTCAGTTGATGGGGAATGTTGGCTTCAGATGAGTTTTGCAAACCTTTGGCATAAGCCTCGCTCACAAAAGAACTGTGATGTCTAGTGCTTGGCTTTCTTACTCAAGAGAAAAAAGAGAGTTGCAAATAGAATTCTGGTGATTTACCAAAAGGAAATCTGAAAAATTTGCTTGTGAATGAATTTTGAAATAGGATTTATTTTAATAACTCGAGGGTTTGGCTGTTTGTGCCAGAGCTATCAAATTAGAAGTGGCCTGTTGAGGGGTGTGCAGGTGAACCGTGATTTCTGAGAGGTGGGAGGTGGACACGTTGTCTATACATTGTCTGGCCCACACTCAAGGTTTGTTTGTTGTTTGACCCTATAAGGATAATAAAGTCCTCGAGTTCTTAACCTAAAGGCTTATAGGTTCTTACAGAGAACAAAAACAGAGAAATGACTAAAAGAAAGCTAAGGAGAGAGACCTAATGTGCATTTTATCACACAATGACCTTTGCTTGGTCCAAATGACACAGTTCTCTCTTAAAATGGATGAACCCAATTCAGAGGGAATTTGTATAGGTTAAATACTACAGAATTGAATTGAGAGTGTTTGCTATAATGGGAATAGAATATTATAAATATATGACACCTCTTTCTCTTTGAATTTTATGTTTTTTAATGTAATCGAATTAATGAAATGCATTTTAGTCAGAAGTCTAAGGGAGATTCCATGATGCTTGGTTTGATATCACCCTTTTGGACCTTCCCTCAACCCAACGACATAGACCATAGCTCCTAGAAGAAGGTCAGATCTTTCTAGAAAAAAGTGTCTAGGATGGTGAGCAGCTGAAGTGGCTTGAAGCTCTATAGTAGGCAGGATCTGAGGATTTTTCTGATGAATGTAGACTAAAAGTGGCCTTTTTCTTCCCCTGACAAGCTACTATCACAAGCCACAGTGTGGCTGGGAAAATCTCTGCTGTGGCATCTCCAGGGAGTGGTCAGACCTCATATCCCACCCAGCTGGTTAAACCCACCCCTGATTCTTCAGGCTACACCATCCAATATGGCAACCACCAGTCACATGCGGCCACTGGGCCCTTGAAATGCAGCTAATGCAAATTGAAATGTGCTAAAAATACACTGGATTTGGATGGCTTAGTAGGAAAAAAGAATGTAAAATATCTCATTATGTTGATTATATGTTGAAATGATCCAATTTTGGATATAGTGGGTTAGATAAAATATATTATTAAAATTAATTTCATGTGTTCTTTGTATATTTTAAATGTGAATATTAGAATATTTGAAATTACACATGTGTCTTGCATTATATTTCTATTGGAACAACACTGTCTATCCTGCAGAGCGGGTTTCCAACCCCACCACAGCTACACAGGGACTTCCTTCTGTCTGCAGAACACTAAGAATTTACTCCTAACTTATACCCCTTGTATAGGCTGTTCCCTCTGCCGTGAATGCTCTTCCTCCTGACCTCAGCATGGCCCACTCATGCTTGGTAGTCAGACTACAGCACAAAGGTCTCCCCTCTGGGAGGTCTTCCCTGACATCTGATTGAAGTAACCACTGTCTCTACCACAGCTCCCTCCTGGGATTGTCTCATCAGCCCCGTCTGATACTCTCTTCCGTGTCTCTCTGTTGTTCCACCAACTGGAATGTATGCTCCCATGGAAGCAAGGGCGTAGTTGCATCTCCAGAACCTGCAAAAGCACCTGGAGGAAGCTTTATGTCCACTAATGGGTATAGGAATTAGAAAATAATAGACTGTTATCATTGAAAGACCATACTCTTGTGTGCACTGAAAACCTAAAGCTATTGATAGGAGAATTTAGCAAATTTGCTGGATACAAAAATCAGTTTACAAAATTACATTCTATTTTCTTGCAACACACAATTTAGAAATGATGTTTTAGAAGACATTATCTAAAATAGTACAAAAATAAATGATACAAGTAACATACTTTGTGATTTATAACGTAAGACAGAATCTTGTGAATAATTTATATTTTCTATGAATTATGTAAGATTCAAAATCATTCCTATGACAATATCGCTTTAATGCACTTGTTTCCTGATGTTTTAGGGGATAGACTCGTTCCAATTTACTGAGGTATGATATTGCAGCTACATCTGCCTTTTTTCTAATCATTCTAACCATGAATAAATTTACATTAAGGAAGAAGGCCAGGGATTGAGCGAACCACAGGAAGTGCATGTACTTCTACATGTTCGAGGTGCAAAAATTATGCTGTTAAAATCCTTGTGGGATGACTCTAATTAAAAATAACTAAATTAATTTCAAAGGAGGGAGACGCATAAGATTTTCAATAATGTTACTTACATCAAAATATTTTAAGTCATAAATACCTATAATTTAATAATCAAATAGAGCCTGTTTATTTTTATAATACATTTTTGTTAGCCTTATTAATATTAGTTGATGAATTGTGGTAATATTAATCATTAAAACACTAATAAAATTGAAAATACAGTGAAAAAGTCTAGAATGCCATGGCGGGGTTTCATTTGTGTAAAATGTGGGTTACATTATTGCCGGATAATAAAATGACGGGTGAGTCTTCCTCGGAGGAGGGAAGCCAATCACCAATTGTGTTGTATCCAAATTTTCATTATTGAGGGGCAGGATGCTGTAGGATTTCATTCTATTGTAATTGAATGGGTAATATTTATTTCTCTTTCCCAGGAAATCACCTTTGGGGATCTTTGAGATTGTGGACACACACACAAATTAAATGTGTATTCCTTGACTCCCTCCCCGAAATATGTGGCACTATATAAATTTTTTATGTCAAAGTATTATGGAGGTACAAATATTTTTGGTTACATGAACTGCTTTTATAATACTTGAGTCATGGTTATAAGTGTGCCCATCACAGAGACAGGGTTCATTGTACCTGTCAGGTAGGTGTTCGCCCATCCCTCTTTCCCACTTTCCCCTGCTTGATTTCCATTGACTTTTACTTCCCTCTATGAACACGTGTACTCATCGTTAGTCCCAATTTAATATCGACTACATGTGGCGTTTGTTTTTTCATTCTTTAGATACTTCACTTGGGATAATGGTCTCCAGTTCCATCCAAATTGTCGCAAAAAGCATTAAGTCATCTTTCTTCACAGCTGAGTAGTATTCCATGGTATGTATGTACCGCATTTTGTTAATCCACTCATGAATTGATGGACACTTGGGCTGATTCTACATCTTTGTGATTGTGAATTGCGCTACAAAAAACATTTGAGTGCAGGTGTCTTTTTGATAAAATGACTTCTTTTCCTTTGGGCAAATACTCAGTAGTGGGATTAATGAATCAAATGGTAGGTCTACTTTTAGTTCTTTGGTTTTATATCTGTGTTTTTTTGATAACTAAATGGTGTCTTCCCTTTTTATATCAAAACGTGGGCAGATGGAGCATTTTTTAAATTAATAGAGATTATTCATAAGCCATCTATACTTCTGAATCTTTCCCAAATAATTGGATCATAATTAAGGGAAAGGTCTTAAGAAGAAAACTTCATCTCCCACATGGGAATGTCTCCTTTCCATTTGCAAACTGCAAATATTCCCATAGCTAAATTATGTGTTTAATTACTTTTGCTCCGAACACACGAGGCCTTCACAGGTGTAACTGAAAACCAAATCTTGCCCATCGCAACTGAGGAACATCAACTCCAGTAGGTGTTGTGTTCACGAATGTTCACCCTTTCCCAGAGTCCTGATCCCATGCTACTTTTTATTCTTTAAGATCACTATCTTAGGACTTGCAAAGTGAGCTCCACAGAAATAGACACGTGGTTTATACACAAGGATCATCTCTGTGGTGTCTGTGGGGCCTTCTAAAGCTCTGCTCACTTGGCATGCTATGCAAAGTAACTGCAGCCAAGCTCACCAGTGTGCAAGTGTCAATTTTTTCTGAATTTATGAGATGTTCTCGTAGGAGGAAGACACAGAAATTAATTTAACGTTGCTTGGTCCTCAATAGGGGAATATTAAAAGTGTCTAGCACCGTGCTGCTCACCTAGTAGGAGCTCAAGAAGCATTTCTTGATGGATTGGTTGGAAACTAAACATTGCACAAGGACGGACACAAGTGAGCTCTCAACACTACCAGGGGCGTTGCTGCTGTGAGTTAATTGTCTTTGCAGCTGTAAAAGTCTAAATGGAAACTATCACATTAATATTAATTCCCAGTAAGCATTCTAGACGGATGAGGCAGCTGCGCTGGTAGCGGATTCCCAGCTGTGTGTTAATTATTGATTTTTTTTTTCAATTTCTAGATTTAGGGCAGTCAAACACAAATTTTAGCTGCCTTTTTTTCTGTTTAATTAGAGTCAGTTTAGTGTTTATTAGGAATTTATTTTTTATGCCTCACCTGTTCAGGGCCAAATTAAGAAAATAAAAATAAATTCAGGACGATGCTTGGCTTAAAGGTAGAGAGCAAAATTAGATTATCAGTTTCTCGGCTAATGATCCTACATCCAACTTTTCAAAATTCGAGGAATCAAAAGAAAACTTCTACTGACTCCAGCAGACTGTATTTACCTTTGTGTCTACATCCCTCCTGTTAGGATAAATATTCATTAGTTTATACAAGACATTGAGACTTCCGTCTTCCTTAGTTTCTTTCTCTCTCTTTCTCTCTTTCTCATTAGTTCTAGAGGAAGCCAGTGGCCATGTCATAAGAAGCCCAGTGAGGGGCATGCCGTAAAGAACCGAGGCCTCCTGCCTGCAGCCAGGTGAGAGAGTTTGGAAGCAAATCACCCAGCACAGTCAGGTCTTGAGGTGCTACAGCCCTGGCTGACAGCTTGGCCTTCAACCTGATGAGACGCTCTGAGCCGGAACCATCCAGCCAAGCTGCCGTCTGATTCTTGGTCCTCAGAAACTTTGTGATATAACCACAGTTTGTTGAGTTAATCTGTTACGCTTTGGGAGTTATTTGTTCAGTAGAACAGATTAACTCTCACATTAAATCTTAATGGTCTAGAGGCACTGTAAGCATTTACACAGTTAGGTTTAAATCTACCACCTTGCTGTCTGTTTTCTATTTGTCCCATCTGTTCTTTTCTTTTCCTTGTTTTCTGTGAGCTTTCGAATCTATTGCTGACTTACCAGCTATAACTCTCTGATTGTTATTTAATGGTTGATTTAGGGTTCGTAACATACTCTTTAACTTATCACAGTCTACCTTCAAGTAGATTTCATGTATTGTATGAGAACTTTTAAACAATATATTTTCATTTCTTCCCTCTAAGCCTTTATGCTATTGCTGTTATACATTTTACTTCTATATATATTTTAAACATCATACTACATTGTTATTATTTGGGCTTTAAACAAGAAATTTAAATAAGTCTTTTTTTTTATCCACACAGTTACCATTTCCAGTGTGCTTCGTTTCATACATAGAACTTCAATTTATATTACATATGATCGACATGGTTCATAGACTTAAATGCAAAGTATAATATTATATAATAAAACTTCTAGAAGAAATACAGGAGAAAATTTTTATGACCTTGGTTTAGGCAAAGATTTCTTAGATATGACCAAAATCACAATTCACAAAGGGAAAAAAATGGACTTCATCAAAATTAAGAACTTCTCCTCTTTGAAAGACAGACACTGTTAATAAAATGGAAAGCAAGCTGCAATTTGGGAGAAAATGTCTTCCAATCTCCTACCTGATACAGAAATGTAGAATGTAGAATATATAAAAACTCTAATAAACTCTAATGAGAAAGAAAACCTAATGAAACATTGGGCACAAGATCTGAACAGACACTTACTAAAGAAAATATATAGGTGGCAAAAAAGCACATAAAAAGACGCTCAGCATCACCAGTTATTAGGGAGATGCAAGTTAAAGCCACAGTGCGATAATGCTACATACAAATTAGAAATACCACTACTTGCAAAACACTCTCACCACATCAAGTAATGGCAAAGAAGAGCAACTGGAACTCTCATTTGCAGCTGGTGAGAACGCAAAATGGTATACCAGTGTTGAAAAGCAGTTTATCATTTTCCTTAAAAGTTAAATAAAAACCTACCGCATGACCCAGCTATTCCATTTCTAGATGTTTTCCCAAGACAAATGAAAGCATATATCCATACAAAGACTTTATATTAATGTTCATAGCAATTTTATTTGCAATAGGCCAAAAAGTAGAAGTAGTCCAAATATCCATCAATGAATGAATAGATAAGCAAATTGTGGTATACCCATATAATGGAATACTACTCATCAGTTAAAAGCAATGAACTGCTAATGCATGCAACAACGTAAGTCTCAAAATAAAAGAAGCCAGACCAAAAAGCTATATGTACTCAATGATCCCATTTATATAAAATTCTAGAAAACGAGAGCTTATTTATAGTGAAAGCATGGCAGTGGTTGCTTGGGGACAGGAGAGGGTGATGGTATGAAGAAGGCAGGAGAGAGAAATGATAAAAGAGTACAAGAAAACCTTTCGGGGTAATGGATGATTGCAATGGTGGTTTCATATGTCAAAATTTGTCAAATTATACCTTCTAAATATATGTAGTTGATGATATGTCAATCACACCTCAATAAAGTTTTAAAATAGACATAGATCTTTACTGTTCTGTAGCTTACATGCAAGTGGGAAAAATAAAAAAAAGGACAAATATGTTTTGTTAAGTTAAATCATATGAAATTGCCATTTATGCAGGCAAAAATGGACAAATATTTAATTGCACATGATTCAACATAATATATGTAAATGTTATGCAGTATGGCAGAAAGTGATGAGTGTTCTGGGTAAATGAAAAGCCAAGCAGCATAAGGCAATTAGGATTTCCAGGTGAAGGCCCAGCTTGCGAATTTTAAGGAGGGTGGAATGTGGTCAGGGCAGGTCTCACTGAGACTGCGGTATGAAGTAAAGACTAGGAGTGAGGGAGTGGGCCCCGTGGACATGTCAGGGGGCGGAGAGCCATCCTGGGGAGGACACAGCCTACGTGGAAGGGGGCCTTGCATGTTTAAAGAATAGTAAGAAGCCCGATGTGGGTAGAAGCTGAAAGAATTTTTTAAAAAGATATTGAGGTGCTCACAGAATAGCTGATAAGGCTGGAAAAGGAGACTTTGATGATGCATAGAAACGAAGTGAGAAAAGTAACCAGGACCACAGACAAGGCCGGGCCTGGGTGCACACGGAGCTCCCAGCTCAGCTCCCATGGCTGCCCTGGACTCAGGACATTGGTGCCCACGCCATTGGTACCCGCCGCAGAGAGCGCTCTCCTCCGACTCCTGGTCTGCCACAAACAGCTCCTCATTCACAGTCCCAGTGGATAATAGAGCTGTTTTGCCAAGGTTGAGTCATGTCCCCAGCCCTGGCTGCTAGGGAAGGGGAAGCATCTGGCATTTCCTGCTTTTACAGTGGGAGTGGGCTCTGCCTCCCCGCAAATGTGCTCCCTTCCCCCAATAGTCATCTAGGGGGACCTCCCTGCACAAGAAGAAAGAGATAAGACAAGGTCCAGGGGAAAGAATACGAGAGATCTCGTCTACTCTCGTAGTGGAGGGTCATTGGAAAGAAGCTGCCCTATGCCTAGTGCCACCAACAGGGCCCATTAGTGGCATTTTTATGATACAGGGGAAAACAAGACAGAGATTTATACATTCTATAAATAGTCCTACTAAAAATAGTTTTTGGGGGGTTTGACAATTTAGACTACTGCACCAACCAAGAGGAAATAAAACACAAATTCCCTGTGATAGAAATATAAAATGAGTTGCTGTTTTCAGTTGCTTCCAAAGGACGTGCAAACGTGAATCCACCACCGCAGGGTACCCAGGAATTCAAGCAACAGTGTTCTTGTGGCAACGACAGAGTTGCATCTCCAGGCTGGAGAAAACCTGCCTCTCTGCAACCCCCTGTCTCAGACAGCATTTCTCTGTGAGCATCACCGCCTGAGAATGGTGGCCCCTGCCTCTTTCCCTGCCAGACTTAGAGCCTCTTCCATTCTCGGAGGTGTGACTTGAAGAAATGAGAAATCCAAAATGCTGGAAGTGATGTTCAAATGCACTATTCTCTGTTGAATTAAGTGCACAGTGTGCTGCAGGAGAGAAGAGAAGAGGAGAGGGGAGGGAAGGGAGACTGGAGAGCTATGTTAAGCCCACAGACAGGGTGGCTTTGCGGACCAGGGACCAGATTGCTCAAGGTTCCATGCTCAAAAGGGCCCTCAGAGCTGGGGGTGTAATGCTCCGCGAGCGCTGTCTTGAAATGCTTAATATTTGTATCTTTGAATTTGTCTGAATTTCAATGGGCTGCACAAATGCCTCAGCCCCTACTCAGGTGCGTCCCATCTCCTGCTCCTTCCCAGCCTCCTGGGGACAGGTCTTGGGCTGAACATGTGCATGAGGAGGGCACACACTGCCCCAGCAAGGAGCCGGGAACAGAGGGATCATAACACTAAATAGCAAATAAAAAACACCATTGCAGGATGAGGAGACCCGGGAGAAAAGAAAAAGGCTTTTTCTTGATTTTTGAACAAAAAGCCTTGCATTTTCAGACTGCCCCGGGCCAGGCAAATTGTGCGTCCAGCTCTGCACAGAGCTAATAGGGAAGCAGAAGTGCAGCCTTGGGAAGGAGCGGGAGCAGGCGCGGGTGAGGCATGCGGAGGGCAGGCAGCGTTTAGAGGTCGTGCAAATGGTTTACGGTTTGCCTTTGGCATCCAGGGCGCTGCAGTCTCGTCTTTGCCCCACTCCCGGCTGTGCATTAAGGGAAGAAAATATTTTAAAAGCAATTATGATGTACCATGTAATATGCTGAGAACTGGAGCTGCTTTACATAGGGTGGGGAGGGTCACTGTCTCCTAAAAAGTGACATTTGATCTGAACCTAATGTGACATCTGATCTGAAGCCGGCCAGAAACATCTGGGGGGAGGAGTATTTCAGGCAGAAGGAACAAAAGCCTCCAGGTGGGGAAAAGCTTAATTACCGGTGGTTTGCCAGTGGTTTGTGCACAGAAATAGTTTTATAAAATAATGATCATGACCCAGAATATTGACTGAAGACATGCCTCCTTTCTTTTGACCTTAAAGTGGCTACCATTTAATCCACTAAGTTACAGGCTTGATCAACCACTGGTGGATACTATCATTTACTTTTTTTTTTTTTTTTTAGACAGAGTCTCACTGTGTTGCCCCGGCTAGAGTGCCATGGCGTCATCCTAGCTCACAGCAACCTCAAACTCCTGGGCTTAAGCGATCCTCCTGCCTCAGCCTCCCGAGTAGCTGGGACTACAGGCATGCACCACCATGCCCGGCTAATTTTTT
>CAUYSK010095252.1:0-30636 GCA_963575035.1 Avahi laniger
GACCTGCCCATAAAACCTAAATTTTCCCAAAGATTACAGAGGGATATTTGGAAGAGGACTTTTTGTTAACCAAAGATCATAACATGGGAAATAAGCACTTAAATATAATTACCATTCCAGTTCAACTTCCTTAAAATAGTCCTATCAAGAGTGCAAAATCCTAGCACAGTGGCACATGCCTGCATTCCTAGCTACTTGGGAGGCTGAGGCAGGAGGATCGCTTGAGGTCAGGAATTCGAGGCTGCAGTGTGCTATGATTATGCCACAGCACTCCAGCCTGGGCAACAGAGCCAGCCCTAGTCTAAAAACAAAAAAGAGAGAAAAAACAAAACGTGCAAAGCCTGCGGAATTTGGAATAAGAATTTGAAACTCTGTATCTGTCCAGCTCTGAAGGCCCACCATGGCCAGGCCTCATCCAATCTTATGTCACAACACTTGCTAGTGTGTATACATCCAATCTGGTTAAATCAGTCTCTTCCCACTGTTCTATTTGCACATCCTAATTAGGCTCCCTTTAGGTGGTTTCCCATCCTTGGAAGTAGTCCTACTGATAATATTCTCCATTTCTCCTAATCCTATTCATCCTTCAAGGTCTGTCTTCAGTAAGTTGACCACAACTCATCTAGGGTTGTCTCCGTTCTTAGAACTGGTAGAGTTGGGGGGACAGTGATACTTGGTTCATACATTAGTATGCCCGTTTTATAGTTATGGAAGTCAAACCTAAAGAAATTAACAGCATGTTCCATTTTACATAATAAATAACGGAGATGGAGGTAGTATAGTCATTTTGTAACCACAAGGCAAAAACCTTAAGGACAAATATCACATGCTAATTTTTTTTTAAAAGAGAGGGGTCTCACTACGTTACCCAGGCTGGTCTCAAACTGCTGAGCTCAAGGAATCATCCTGCATTAGCCTTCTGAGTAGTGGGGATTATAGGCATGAGCCACCACACCCAATGACATATACTAATTTTGATGGAATAAAAAGAAAGACCTCGATCAGTGCAGATCTCATGAAACCACCGGGTTACTTACTTCCAAACCTTTCTATGAGAAAAATAAATCCGAATTTGCTTAAGCCATTTTCATGGGATTCAATGACTTGCCACTGGTGACACTTATTTTTCAGTAATATAACATTTGGTTAATCTATCACCACATTGGATATTGACCATGTGCAAACCAAGGCTGTTGTGTTAGGAAAAATGGTGGGAACAATTTGGAATGGTGGGATCTGCTCTTTCTTCTTTCCTCTTTGAGCCAAGAGATAAATGAGCTGAGATTGCAATTAGACATCTGCAAGTAGAGAAGGATTAGGAAAGTAAATTGGCTGAGAGAGACATATGCACATGACCTGGAAACAAAGTTGAATGAAATTCTCATGGTTTCAGCCTTGGAGAGTTGAAGAAGTTCAGTTCTCTCTGTCCGAATCAGAGGACAGCTTAGAAGAGATAGTTTTAGATTGATACCTTAGGCCTTTTCCACACCTCTTCTACAAAAATTTCTTGCCAAAGACAGGTAGTGATGATTGAAAAAATGTTCCATTAAATGTCTGTATCCCCACACAAGGTTGTTTCTAATTATCTCAAGGCACCAACCAGCAGGAGTTTAGGAAAATGGTCAGGTCATCGAAGTCAATAGGTAAAAGACTATAATGCATGAAACTATATCCACACAGGATGCTTGGCTATAGTTACTCAGAGAATTGGCTGAAGCAGATAGTCTGAAAACTTGCTAAATTTTGAGGGATCTGTATTGTCTGAATAAATAAACAAAAACCTTAGGAAAGGATGATATCTGTCCATGACTATTAAATCCCTCAAAACAGTCCTTGGGCTCTAAACTGCACCAAGAGCACATGTAACTCTGAAGGTGTGGTCCTACTCCAATGCTCAATTCATGTGGGAGTGGAGGAATATTAGACCAGAGAGATCTTCCAAGGTACCCAAACCAGGGCTACCAAGTTGGTCAATGAAGAGTTGTAGCTCCTCTTTCCCACAAGATCTGATACATGCCATAACCATTGATTTCTCTCTCTTTTTTTTTTTTATTGCAGCTAATACTGTTTCTATTCCACCATTGTATACTGGTCATTTTGCAAGTCAATAACTAGGTTACTGGATAATGAGAAATTACATATAGTAAAAGTTAGACTGTCCCAGAAACTTACGATTTGACCTAAAAGAGGAATGGTTATGAATTTAGGATATAACCTCCTTTCAGGAGAGAAATAGCATTCCTATGTTTGACAGTGTTTCTCAACAGAAGCCAATATTGGAATTGTAGAACAGATAATTCTCTTGTCGTTCAGGAGTATTCCACATGCTATGGAACCATTGACATCACTAGCCCCTAGACACTAAAGGCTTGTATCACCTCTCTCAGTCATCATGACAAGTAAAAATGTCTCCACACATTTTGCAATGTTCACTAAGAGGTAGAGCACTGGAATAAATGTAGTATACTAGAATAGTATATAGAATACTAGAATAAATGTGTATATGGATGTTGGGTAGCCAAAGGAGTAGGCGGTGGCAGACATAACTAATTGCTTACCAAATATATATTTTCATCTTTTTCACTATAAGAACCCCACTTTTATTTGGGTGAATGGTTGTGTCAAAATAAACTACTCCCCTCTCCATATTCTCCAGTACCTAGCTGAAGCCAGAAAGAGGTTTGCGAAGTCACTAGATGGGGCTTCCTGGAAACCTTTCAAAACCGGTACAGACCCTTCTAACGTAAGACGGTTGTCCTTTCTCTTTCCCTTCCTACTTCTTCCTGCTTGGAACATGGATGGGTGTGTGAAGTTTCTAGAACTGTCCTATATCCATGAGTAGAAGACCATCCATGAAGTTTGGCAGAAAAGCAAATGAAGAGCCTGGGTCCCACGTGGTGTCCTGGTCACTGTGACACCCTAGGCTACCCGTCCCCAGACCTCTCCATGAGCAAGCCAAGCCATTTACGTGTGTAAGCCTCTGGGAGTGTGTGTCACTTGCAGCTGAACTCAATCCTGGCTGATACAAGCACATCTCTTCCTGCTTTAGTTTCAGTAAAGGGTTCAGGGAACAGGGAAGGGTAAAGAGGAGTGGAAGAGAACAATGAGGGCAGTTACAACTGTGTACTTTTGAGAAAGGAGCTTGAACTCTGTCCCCACAACAAGCTGAATCCCAGGAGGAACCTTTAGAAACCCACGGCGAATGGAGATGTAAGTGAAGAAGGAAGCTCTTGTTTGATTTCTCTTGTACACAAATGAATCAGAGATTATTTTGTCAATACTATAAGTATAACTTACAGGCATGCTCAAGGTAAACATAACAGGGAGAAATGAGGATCACAAACTTTTACTCCAATGCAAGGTAAAAACACATCCTCTGACATGATTAGGGAGCATTTTTCCTTGTAGCTGGACAGCCTTTGCATTTGTTCGAGTGAGTTGATTGAGACCTGCTAAATACTAATAGTTAATTGTAGGCACAGGTATTACTGAAACACTAAATCCCCAGGAAAAAAGTGAAAATGAAATCAACTTTCCCCCTTTCCAGGTTAAAAAAATATACACAATTTCAAGGGGCAGTTTGCCAGGGTACCACATGGGAAATTTAAGGTGAAATCAATTGTTAGTGTCACATGCTGTGTATTTCACTCTGCAAGTGTCCCTGTAAGAGTTAAATGAAGCTGGAGCCACATACTGAAAACCTGATCGCAACAGCTGCTCTCTGAGCCCCTTCTGCAGAAAAGAAAGAAAATAAGTTTTAATTAAATTGTATTAATTGGTTTAGCTGATCCGGAAATAGAGTAAGGGCTGTGCTCTAATTTTGTTTTTTGGCTCAAGTCCACTTGTCCCTGACATGAAAATAAAGGAATGAAGCAATAAAATGCCTAGAAATGCCCTGGTTGAGACTTTTAAACTGTCCAAGGTTAAGGAGCGATGCTATCTCTGAGATGAACTTAAAATTCTATTGCCAACTTGGAGAAGTCAGAAGTGCAAGGAAGAAAAGAAGAGTGTGATTAAAAACCCTGCTTCCTTAAAGCTCTGCAAAGCTGCAAAGAAAAGGCAGGCATTCTTCCCATAATAGTGAGCACTTGTTACAGAGAAAAGGAGAAGGTTGTGAAAGCATCAGGGTATAATGACCTTATTTCAGGCCACTCAGCGTAAGTTTTCGTATATAAGGTAACTGGAATTTGTGAGTGTGGTCTAACGGTTTGATGTTACTGTGTACAAAATCATTTCACTACACTTAAAATCGTATTTGAATCTACTTTTCATGCCTGTATCGCAGCATTTCTCATCAATATTATTTAAAATGGAAATTATTTTAAAAGGCATAATATAATGCTAACACAACCTAAATTTTTTGTTTCCATGTTCCTGTAAGCTAAAAGTTTAAATATAATCACAATCACCAGAAACCATTCATTAAATGGCAAAATTCTGTGACATATAGAAGATACTTTATAAAGAATAGCTTGAACTTTGTTGTCTAGAAAACATGTAATTAAAACTTCTGAAAAATGCATATGAAACATTGACTTTGCTGTAGACTGAATGTTTATGTTCCCCCAGAAGTCATCTGTTGAAACCCTAAACCACAGTGTGATGGTATTTGGAGATGAGGGGGTAGTTTAGGTTAGATGAAGCCATGAGGTTGGGGCCCTTGTGATAGGATTAGTGCCTTATAAGAAGAAACACCAGAATGCAAGCTTGCTTTCTCTCTTTCTCTCTACCACATGAGAACATAGTGAAAAGACAGCCATCTGGAAGTCAGAAAGAGCCCTCACCGGAACCCAATCTTGCTGGCACCCTGATACTATAGGTTCAGCCTCCAGAACTGTGAGAAAATAAATTTCTGTTGTTTAAGTTGCCCAGTCTGTAATATTTTGTTATGGTAGCCTGAGCTGACTAATACAATGGGAAAAAAATTAACAGATGTCATTTATAAGCAAATGTTTGTAGTAATGAGATTGTACCTGTGACTTTCAATTTTAATATACGATTGGGCTCTGAGAATGTCTGACTATTAATCTGTGACTGCCTGTCCTTCACACATTCCTGCCTAGTGATGCATTTTCCCCACAGTGACAGCTCCTGAAAGGAAACATTCTAAATGTCGGTGACTCAGGCAGGCACTAATAGTATGTATTTCCCATCTGTCTTGTATACTAGAACAAGTTGTGTCTCCAGAACTCAAATCGTGTCTTTAGAAAGAGCTATATTATTAATAGCTGTTTTTCTTTTTTGGAAAGTCCACATGGTCATGCTTTGGAAACTGTGTCCAAATGATGGTAGTTCTCCCGTGGAAGTGGACTCAGCCCCAAGGTGGAGGTAGAAGTTGGACCGGACATAGCTGTAGGAAGAAACCAATGCTCAGCTGGATGGAGAAACTTGTGTGGGGCAGAGCCAGGAGTAGGAGGAAAAAGAAGATTAATTTATAAAAAACAAGACTCCCTCCCCACAACCACCACTATTTTCCTTGCCTAGGTCTACTCATCCACTTATCTGAGTCCTTCTCCCTCCTCCTTGAGCTCCTTCCTGACCCAGATGGACACATACATACATATATAGTTTTAAAAACTCAAAATGGCTGGTTTTGGAAAATTCTGACATACAAAGCCTTATAGATATGATCTTCTGGGTGCAATTTCTTACTTCTTCCTCAAATTATAATTGCTTCTTTCCTTTTGGTAAAGCTGGTTTAAAGATTCAGTGATCACAGATGAACAATTCCATGCCCCCTCCTGCACAATCTATAGTTCCTGAAGCCCATCCTCAGGTGAGCCCCCAGAGGTGGAAGTTGGGAAGTCATCACTCTTCTCTGAAAGGCTCTTCTGTATAGCCTTCTCAGATAATATCACATGATCAGCATTAGAGCCCTTTAATTTCAGCTTTTCTTATGAAGTGGACAAAACAGATCTTCAGTATTATGATATCTCATTTTCCTCTTTTCCTGGAATGTAAATCTTTATAGGAGAGAGAAGATCTCTCCCAAATATGTTTGTGACAGGTTTCTAATTCCAGGATGAGTGTTCTACCTTCCAGATCATTGAGTCTCTTCTGGGAGAGTAGAAGGATTAAAAACTCAAATTCTGAATCATCTACAGTGATCCCATACTCCTGTGAGTTCATGTAAATATTCTGTGCTATGAGCGATGGCATCCTCATTCATTCCCTTTCCCTCTTTTCCAGGCAGAGGGTCAGCTTATAAGAGTCAGCGTACAGGAGACATTCACAAAGTCCTGTAGTATTTCACACTAATTTTATTTGAATGTCCTTTTTAAAAGAAGTTTACTACTGTATTATAAAAATAATACTTCCATGTGCTAGTTGGTTGTTGCTACATAACAAACTACTCCAAAATTTAGCAGCTTAAAACAACACACTTTTATTATCTCACGGTTACTCAAGGTCAGGAATCTGGGCACAGCTTAATTGGAGCCTCTGCTTCACATTCTCTAACAGGGCTCCAATCAAAGAATGCAGTCTCATCTGAAAGCTTGACTGAGGAAGGATCCATGTCCATGCTCAGCTGGTAGTTCTCGGCAGCATCCATTTCCTTGCAGATTGTTGAACTGAAGCCCTATTCTTGTTAACTATTGACAGGGGGCTACCTTCAGTTCCTTCCCTAGTAGCCCTTTCTCAGACAGAGGCTTGTTTATCAAAACATGAAAGCCAAAAAGGTGATAAAGTCTGCTAGCAGGATGGAAGTCACAATCTTTTGTAATCCAATTATGAAGGTGATATTCCATCATCTTGGCCACACCATATTGGTTAGAAATGAGTACAACTCACCTTCAAGAAGAGGAGATTATATTATAAGGTGTGAATTGTAAGAGATAGGTATTATATGGGACCATCTACCACACTAATCATTAAAGAAATTTAGAAAATAAAGAAAAATTAAAAGAAGGATATCAGTGTGACAGATAGTCAATCATCTACATTTACCTTGCTTCTTTTCTTTCCAGTCTTGGTTTCTATGATTAAGTTAAACAAACACATAAAAACTTAGTTATTATCACATTCTACACAGTAAATCCTGTTTTTTAAAAGAGTTATCATGATAGTGTAGAGATCTTTCTCTATTATTACAGTGTTTTCTCTTTAGAGACATGATTTTAATGGTTGCGCTAAGATCTATCAGATGGTTTATTATACTTTATTAAACACCACTTGGTTGTTGTAGTTTTATGGTTATTTTCCTATTACAAATAGATACATTGAACATCTTTGTGTACTTATCTTTTTTCCTGCAGTTTGGAATTCTCTTATAATCTATCCTCAGAAGTAGTATATAACAGTCAGGATTCTGCTAAAGACATTCGATAAATATTGTGAGCAGTTTCCAACGTTTCCAGTGCTCAAACACTATGGCGGCAGGTGATAGTTGACACCTTAAATGGGTCATCAATATAAGAGAGGTCCTGAAAGAGAGGACAGGTGAAGTCTCAGGAGAAAGTCGATGAAAACATGACAATGGAGGAAACGAAAGCAAGTGAGAGGCAGAGATTTGGGCAGGACATCATTTGGCATCAGGAAGTCTAGTTAGATGGAGGAAAACAACCATTGACCTAATAAAGAGGTGGTGGGTGGGATGGATGCTCCAGTGTCAGAGAATGGACAAGAAAAATGAAGATGAAGGAGCACCATTAAAAAGATGAGTAGGAGATCCAGGTAAATACTCAAGGATGGCTAAATATGTCAGCTCTCCAGCTATTCATGATGAAGATGGTCACTTGCTAATGGAGGGAAGTCAGAAGACATGCTGGTAGGTCAGAGCAAGACTAAGCAAGGCCGATTTGATGCTGATTAATCTAAACTGCTGAAACAGTGCTTCTTCAATTTCTCCCAATAATAAAAGAATTGTTCCCAACATCTGTAATTCAGCTGAGCCTATCGATGGAATTTAAATGGAGAGTTGAAGAATGAGG
This sequence comes from Avahi laniger, assembly GCA_963575035.1. Classification (NCBI taxonomy): domain Eukaryota; kingdom Metazoa; phylum Chordata; class Mammalia; order Primates; family Indriidae; genus Avahi; species Avahi laniger. The sequence goes on from CAUYSK010095252.1 coordinate 7,932, forward strand.
GGCTTGGGAGTGATGCTGGTACTTTTAGCAAGGATCATTTTGTATAATGGGAACGAAAAAACTGTGAAGAGAAAAAGAGAATGCCCAAAGGAGTATGCAAAATACTATGAATTTCAAGTAGAGAATTGAGAATAATCTAATTTTTAAGAAATCTAATTTCAATTAAGTTCTTATATAAATTCTAAAGTTTTTTTTTTTCATTATCTTACTTTGAAGGATGAAAAAGGAAAGAAAATGTCCACCTGTATATGTGGGTTTTGCACAAAATGTTATCATGAAATTTGTCCCTTAGCAAAAGAAAGGGAAACATCCTACATGTGTTTAGGGCTCAGTTATGTTTTGGTTTAAAAGATAACATGAATCAAAAATAACTTTATATATTGGTGAGCATGATCTAGCTAGAATAATAACTGAATTTGTTATTTTTTTTCCTAAATGACCTAAAATCATTGTGACAATAACAGTTAGAAGCCTACTTCTTTCTGAATGGATCTTTGGTGGAGAAAATAAAGCACTGAGAGAGAAGCCCCTGTATCTCTTGTGACAAGGCTGAGAGAGAGGAACCTGTGAATACATAGCCCTGCTTGAGAGGAGCAGAGCAACATGATAAAAGATCTGAATCCAGCTCAGAGACTGAGGCTAAGAGTTTGGGATTCATCCATAGTGTCTGGATGCTGCTGCACAGATACTCAATGCTGCTCTTTCCTCTCTCCCCAGGACAGGAAATAAGGAAAACCACATAACTGAGCTGAAGTCCAAGACAGGTCAATAATATCACACACAGAATTCTCCCATTCATCCCAAGGAGAAGAATGCCAATTCATGAGAGTATCCTCCCTTGGTCCTAGAATGGGAGAATAAAGAGCAAGTAGTTGGTTTCCTTTCTTTTTTGTTCCTCAAACCCAAATAAATAAACTTGTTTTCATTGTTTGTAGGGGCCTGTCTTAAGGACTGTTCAGTTCAGCAGAAGTCTGTTTATAGGGCCTGTAGTAAAGATTGCTCAGTATGGGAGAAACTTGTGTGTAGGTGGACCAGGAAGAATTAAATAGAACCTTTGTAAAATATACTTCCTAGTCTAGAGGTCAAATATGTAACAATTTATAGGGGGAACTGAGACTTTATGACAAAGGCAAAAGAAACTGCTATGCAAACAAATCTGCTTATGTAACTAGCTGGATACTGACAGCAGAAATTAAAGCATAGGCTTGTTTATCACTTAGAAATTTTAGTATGATCACCTAATAAAAGTTATAATTATAGAGCATTTATTATATAATACGGACAGCACTAAATAGTGAAAACAATACATAGAAAATGGACAGAATGGTGTCTAGAGACAAACTCAGGTCCTTTAATGTTTTTATTTCTAAACATGAATGAGTAAAAAAGAAAACAAATAAAACATTAAATTCACAAGCTTAGAAAAAGAAAACAACTAAGTAAGGTAACACAAGCTGTAGAAAAGCAGATTTAAGATAATGTAAACTTTTTCTTCCTATTAAGCTGAATTCTTTCTCTCTGAAGCTCTTAACTATATAAGAATCACTATAACAGTTGATATTAAAGTGCAAATCTCTTAAATATCACCAGATTTACATAGGCAGTTACCTAGAATCATTTACTGCCTTATTTCTAGCATGCAGTTTCCTACAGGAGTGGTTCCCTGTCATTGTGGTAACCCCAGTGTCTAATTCAGTGCCAGGAATGTTATTAAATGAACATTTGAATAAATGAGTTCTAACACCATACATCTTTAAAAAAACATACATATTCTTGATCCAGTTTGTCAAATAAATATTTTGCCAGATTTAATCCTTATTAGAATTTCTTCTCATTCTTAATTTTTCAGTACAGAGAATTCTCAAAATCTAAAAGATAAAAGCATATCCATCACGGCTTAAAAACAATCCCATTGTACTTTTCCTTACATCTCACCTTGACTAATTCTCACATGCACTTCAGAACTATGAATAATGTCTTTATGCAATTCATGTAAGGCACAGAAAATAGGTATCATTATTTCTGTTTTAATGACAGATTTTGAGGTTAGGGTGACTCATGAACAGCTGAGCAGCCAGTCAGTAGGAGAAACCAAAATAGAACGGAAACGCCTCCATTTCCACCCCCACGCTCAAACCTCGAGTGCACCCTCCGCAGGGAGATTGAAGCGTGATGCGCCTGTGAGTGAACGGGAAGCGCTTCCGGCAAGTTACCGAGCTGGAAAGTGTCGGCGCTCTGAGCTATGCCTGCTGGTGATCTGCGAGCACAGCCCACTCTCCAGCTAGCTGATAAAAATGGCAGGGAACGAGAACGCAGAAAAACAAGCTCCTTAAATGCCGAGCTCCTTTTATTTTGAGAAGGATGTTTCATTTGCCGTTAACTGAGTAATTTTCAGAAATCACTAGACGAATCACCTGAACTCAATGATTTTTTCCTCCCTGTGAATGTAACCTTAAAATGCAAGCCACTTGGTGTGTTAGGTGTGCACAGCCCAGCCTGTTTTATTCTCTGGGAGGGGAAAAATAGTTTATTAAATGGGTTTCTTTGATTTTTTTATGCACACAATAAAAGACTAGTGAGTCATGCTTTCATAGCAGCCTCTGTAACTAAATGACTCTTAAAAAATAATCAACAACAGAATATAACAGGTGTCAGTCTTTGACCTGCAAACAAATTATTCTCGGAATTCTTAAGGAGCTTAAGAATATTCTTAGAATACTTAAGGAGCTTAGAGGTGATTTTTAAAGTGTGTTTAAAAAATATTAACTTTGATCCTGCATCCACAAGCAAAATGGCCTTGAGTGGAGGAATTAAGAGTTACATCTGTAACGTGTTTGATAAAGCTGAGATGCACCTTTCCCTCCACCATCCAATTCAAACAATAATGTTATCCAACGCAAATACTGGTTTCCAGTAACCAGAGTCATTTCTTTTCCTACACCTCTGTAACTGGAGGCTTGCAAGTCTATCTTTCTCACTGAGGCTGCTTTCATAATTCCAGTGGGCTGGGTTCTAAGAGACATTTTATAACTGTTTTCCTCTCCACCAAGCCCTTTGCCAAAGTACTATAGCTTACAGCAACCCACACCTCACAAATATGAGAAAAGGATAGTCATTAAAACCTTTGCTTCATTCATCAGAAAAGTTGTGACTCTTCCCGCCCTCTCCAGATACACATTCTTGTTTAATCACCTTTCACATCCTTACGCCACTGATGCCACTTGTTCGATTTTCTCTGGTGCACTCTCAGTGCCTTTCTCTTTATTATCATTAATTTCACTCCTCCCTGAATTTAAACTCCCTGAGTTGTTTTAGGGTCCCCAACATCCACCCATCCTACCTCCTCTTAAAAACAAACTTGAGTACAAAGCAGTCCAGCCATTGGCCAGAAGGAAAGGAGCCCGTGAATGAGAGCAACACTTCACCGACAGAATTTAAATCAGACACGTTAAACTCACATTTGGCCGTAAAGAACAGCCCGAGTCTGATAGAAGGACTTCAGCCAAAACAGAAGGTTCTTGTGGTGAGACGGCTGATATGGTCAGGCTGGAAAAACCTCTCCGCTGCTTCCTGTGGGCACCTGAATTCCACAGGCTTGCAGATGGCGGGAGTCGTTGGATAATGATTCCTCAGAGTTTTCTGTTTGCTAGCCAGAGACCTTGCACATGGCATGCAGGTCAGGACACCATGATTTCAGTTCCTTGAGCAAACTCAGATAAAACAGGGTGGAAAATGTTTCTAAAGTAAAGTTTTCTAGTTAGTAAAATGTGACACTATTCTAGTGTAATCCAGCAGGTAGGAGGTTGGACGGCTTCCCAGGGCTTCAACACGCCATATATTTGACGTGCACAAGAGGAGTTGCTCTGAAGACATGTATTTTCTTATCCTTTAGACTAATCCAACGGAAAAATTATATTTGGCCCATGGATCCATTTTAAAGCACTTGTATCCACACAGAGTTTGACAGTAATTTACTTCTTTCTGGAAGCTATGAGCACAGTGTGAATCCTGAGAAATTTTAATAATGATATTTTAATTATGATTAAGGTGAGATCTGGCAAAGTTATCTGCATTTGGAGTAAATCCACTGCAGGAAGCAGATTCCCGAGGCAATTCTTTTTTTTTGCATTTTGTCCTACACAAGTTTCCCTAACCTAAAATTTTGCAAGGTTAGTACAACACCAACTGGGTATACTTTTGATTCTCCCAGTCTAAAGGGGGAATTTGAGGTAACGGTTGAAGTGTCAAAAATTGGCAAAGGTAAATGAAAGCTAAACTGCAGTGCTCTCTTGGAAGGTAAAGCTGTCACTGATCAACCTCTAAAAATTCTTACCCTGGCATCCATGACCCCTTACACCCTGAAAGTATATGCCAAATAAGGTCACAACATTTGTAAAGGGGTGCATGACCTGAAACTAACATCTAGAATCTTCTTCTTTAATTTTTACCTCTTATCAAGGATGTGCTGTTATTTTCCCACTGCCATTATTTCTTCTGTTCAGTTCAACCAATTCACACAAACACTCATTTTCCATGAATTCATTCATTCAACAAATATATGCTAAGGGCTATAATGGTGTAGGGCCTGTTCTACATGCAGGGAAAAGAATAGTGAAAAGAAAACAAGATCCATTGCTTCAAGAAGCTAATGATCTAGTGGTGGGGAAGTCACAAACTAGAAATCACATAAATGAGGTAATTTCAGATAGTGATAAATGAATAAAATAATCGAATGAATTAGAAAGTAACTAGAGGCTCCTTTACCCAGGACAGTCAGGGTAGGCCTCTCTGAGAAGGAATTCTTTCAAGTTTTCCTAAGGGTATACCAGGCTTAACCTGGCCTCATCTGGTATAGTCTGATGAGGAAGTATGTTTCAAGCCTAGACTTGAAGGATGGTTGGTTGAAACTCAGGAAATCATAGGAGTCAAAGAGTAAGTAGGGGAACAATAGGGCTGAGAAGGAATTTGACATGATGAAGAAACAAAAGGAAAACTCCATGACAAGGAAATGGTGAGTGAGGGAGAGATGGATGAAAAGTGAGCAGACGCCAGATGCAGCTGACATTGGAGGTTATGTTGACAATTGTGAATTTACCTTAAGAACAATGGGAGGTCACTTAAGGAATTCAGCTGGGGGGTTGGGGGGGTACATGGTCAGATTTGCATTTTAGAAAGGTTCCTCTTGCTATTTGGAGGAGAAGATGATGGAGATGATTGGAAAGTCTTCAAATGGTTTGAAACAGTCCAGGCTAAGATGTATAAAAATCATCAAGGGTTTCAAGACTCTGAGCTTAATCTGTTTCCAGCCCAATCTCAATCTACTGCATAGGAAAGTTACACAGGGGAATTAGATTATTGTTTCCTAGGCTATTTCTAGGAAACCACACTCCATCTATCTTTTTGCTCAGCCAACCTGAATATGTGAAGTCCATTAGATGGCTAAAGATGGTTAAAGATGGCTATTTGGCTCTAGTCACCATTTCTGAATTAAGTTAGAAGAAAGGAGGGAGAGAATTAAAAAAAAAAGAAAATCCTCCTACCCCTTAAGAATATGTCCCTGAAGTTTTACACAACACTTCTGCTACCATATAATTGGCCAGAACTTAGTCATAGAGCTACATATAGTTGCAAGGGAAACTATAAGGTGGCTATGTGCCCAGCTGAAAATTGGAAGGTCTATTGCTAAGGTAGATCAGGAGAACATACATTTGGAGAGAGAACTATAGATCTCTGCCACAAGATCCAAAAACTACTGTGAGACTATAATACAAAAAAGAGTTCTAGGGATCAGGAACTAAGGAAATCAGAAACTGCTGAGGATTGTAGTGAATGGTTCAGGATGTTGACCATAGATGGAAAACCATGTTGGCGTAATTCCTGGTCAGTATTGGCTTTTAGAGGTGAGGATAAAGACTGCCAGCTATAAAGAGCAAGGCTGGGTGGGATACTTTGACATGTCATAGCACTGTGTACTGCTTTTGTGGTACTTACTAGTTCTTTTTAGAGTAACTATCATAACTAGCTAGAAAGCTCACCTTTGAAACTTCTGTATGCCTAACAGAATGCTTCACTCACATCGAATTGTTTACTGCAAGTGAGTAGTTTTATGGTAATTGCATCTAGGGCAATAGTCGTGTAGAAAGATTAACACAATGGGCAAATCCCAGGTGCGTTGTCATTTGGAGGAAGCAAATCCATAGAGACAAAAATTAGATTGGTGGTTCCTAGAGCTGGAAGGGGGTGGGGATTTGGGGAAGGATTGCTAATGGGACTGAGTTTCTCTTTAGGGTGATGACAGTTTTTTAAAATTGATTGTGCTGACGGTTGCAAAACTCTGTGAATAGCACTGAATTGCACACTTTAGGCAAATGGTATGGTATGTGAATTATATCCCAATAAGGCTGTTATGAAACAGAATGGGTAAAACTGAGGGACTTGAAAGGCAGTCTTTGTATTGTATTGTTGCTTTTTCTTTGAAGCTCTTAAAAAGCTTTTAAAGTCATGTAAGAATCAGTACATAATTCCTGGAATCCTGAACACTACCAGGTTCTCCTCTGAGCTGTTCTTTTTTGAATCTGTCCGGATATGTTATTGAAAAATTAAGAAAAAGAATGGCCTCAGGTCCCATTGCCTTCAAATCCGGGACTTTTAGAGCAGGAGTTAAACATGACGTCCTTGGGTATGGGAGAGAGGGAGGCAGCGTGGGGGCTGATGGGATCACAGATGACCTCAGACTTCAACCCCTCCAACGTTCTATGCCAGTTATAAATGTGTGCTTAATTGAATTATTCTGGGAAGATTCACTTTTATCATAGTCTCAGAGGAATCAATTACTTCCCCTATATTCTGCCAAAAAAGAGGGAAGCTTTAAAATTTTGAAGTATAGGCCAGTCACGCTGGCTCTTGTCTGTAATCTCAGAACTTTGGGAGGCTGAGGTAGGAGAATTCCTTGAACCCAGGAGTTTGAGGTTTCAGTGAGCTATGATGATGCCACTACACACTAGCTGGAGCAACAGAGAGAGACTCTGTCTCAAAAAAAAAAAAATTAAAGTTTAAAATACAGTGCTAAAATCTCACTTCCTAGTCTATCCCTATATTGTTTCATGGATTGGGCGAGGAGAAGTGGACAAAAAGGGAAGGAGGGGCGAGAGAAAAAAGAGAAAGAGAAGAGAAAGAAACTCATTCCCAATTTCTGCAAGGAGGAAACAGTATTTCCTAAGACACAATCTAAATTAAACTTGGTAGAGCAAGAGGGACTGATACTTGTTCTCTCTTCTTTTTCTGTAATTATTTTAGGAGAGGATATGGTTTACAGGGATGAAGTAATGAAGCAAATGAGAAAGCCACACTTCATCTAAACACTGCAGATCAAGGTTAGCCCTCCTCACCCTCTCATGGAAGATGCCTGCCACATGAATGACTCATGGTGAACCATCAACTCAGTACAGTCACTGCAAGGAACACCAAGGGTTTGCTTACACATAATTACTCAGAACTGAGTAGGAGGAAATCCTTGTCTCGGATCATGGGAAATAATGGAATTCCAACTAAGGATGCCTTGGCAAAGTAGAAGTACTTTCTCTTGGACCTTTGAAATCCTTAATGAGTTGAATCATGTCAAGTAACAAAATAAACAAGGATGAGAAACATCAGTTGGGTTCGGTCCAAAGTCTAGTCTGCTTAAGATTGGGCTTCCCCCATCATTGCTTAAACATTATACAGTTTTCTATCAGCCAAGCCTGTGGTTTTATTTCATTTTTTTTTTCTTAAATCAGATTTCAAAAGCCCAGGCACTAGCTGATAGTAATTAGTAGGCATTGGTTGAAGTTCATTCTTGCCGTTCTTTCCAGCCATGCATAATTTTTCTGAAGAGAAAAGAAAATCCAATTACCCCCAAATCCAGCCAGTGTGGCTCATCTGCTCTTGTGTTAGATCTTTAGAAATGGTTCTTAACAATTGAAAGGAAGACATATGGTACTTGAGACTAGCATCTTGTAACCTTGTTTATAATATTAAGAAAAAGAGCCCAATTCTGTGACCATTTACATCCTACTTTACAAAAACCTGATGCAAGAAATGTTGATCCCATAACACATGTGACATAGAGACTTGTTCATATCATAAAGAATTTATTGGTGATTTTATTTCTAGGGTCCCTCTTATATTTTTTTAAGTATTCCCTTAAAAATGCCTGACTTGAAACTGTCCAGGAACACTTACACAATATAAAGTAAAAACATCTGATAGAACATTGGAGGATTCAGATTTTTCAAATCTGGGAAAATAGAAATTTCTACTCAACTTTGCAAAGGTTGCGTCTATGACAAAAGATTTAGTAAATTAGATTATCTCATTATTTAAATTACTCCCTGAAATGTTGGTTAATTTTAGAAACTTCATTGATTTTACAGTTTCTGAGAATGCTGTAGTTTTACAATAGTAGATACTCAATAGTATTTAGGTAATAAAAAATACCCTTTTTCATTTGGATTAATATTTTTAGGTCAATTTTTTTTCCTGCATATATTTGTCTCTAAAGAATAAATATGACATTAAGGTGAGTCATACTAAAACTGATTTTATCATTTTTGCCCAAGGAAATTTTCTTACTGCAAGTGAAAATTGAAAAAAGAGACTGGAAAAGTTAAGGTTTACATTTTTAAATGAGCCTACTTTGAACCCTTCTGATATAAGTATTCTTCAACAACACTGTATGTTTATTATTAATTTTCATTACCACAGATTAGCAGAGGGGCATCTCCCAGGATTGCAAGACCCTCTTTGGCTCCAGGGAATTTTCTACTGGCCTATATAGCAAGACAATTCTACTGTTATAAAGACTTTTTTTCTTGTCTGGATAATAGTTTGATCATACCATGTTTCTGCTAATGGACTAACAGACTCTGACACTTTACAAAATTAAGTCCAAATTCCTCAACATAGTTCACCGGGCTCCCACCATGGGACTTCACTGTGTTTGTTTTACTTCCTCCTGCAAGTCAAAACCCACCTTCTGTTCTGGTCAAGGAAGTTTTACTGCATTCAGGCCAGTTTTCTTCCCTGAGCCCAGGCTATCCCACACCCGTTCATCTTTTCATGCATCCAGTCTGTCACTGCATGAAAAGCCTCCTGGACCAAGTTCTGCACTGGGCATCCTGACAGCAGAAGTGTGAATAAGGCACCGTCTCTATCTTTGAGGAACTCACAAACACGTAACCAAATATATAAAGTCATGCAGTGAAGTAAGGGCATTTAGGATTAATTAAGGAAGAGATTTATTTTAAACAATGATATAACAGAAGAGGTAATAGTTGACTTTAACCTAGAAATATAAACAGGAGTCTACCATGAGCATTTGGATTTTGTCTGGTAAGTTTTTTGATGTCTAGTTACAGGCCTTTGAAAATATTTGTTGAATCAAAGAGCTAACTGGTTGTTTTTTTTTTTTTTGGTTTTATTTTGACATATTTTTCCTCCCCAGTTCTTACAGAAGGCTTCTGAAGTTGGTAAGGCTATTAGTACTACACAAATAAGATATACAGGCCCAGAGGAAGTTGACCCAGTAAGTGGAAGATCTGAAACCACATCTATTCTTCTGACTTAAGGTCTTTGTTCTTTCCACTCTGCCTTTCTACCTCCCTGATGGTTCTTTTGAATTTCCTGACACTCCCATCACAAATGAACTTGGTGAGGATATTCAATGAATATTATTTATTGATAGAAAGAGGCATATAACTTTGATGGCGAAATTTTAATACATATTTTCCAACCACAGATTGTTCTTTTGAATTTCCTGACGCTCCCATCACAAATGAACTCAGAGAGGATACTCAATAAATATTATTTATTGATAGAGAGAGGCATATAACTTTGGATGTCAAAATTTTAATACATATTTTCCTCACTCTAACAGCCCCTAAACTGGGCCTTTATCCTTCTTTAATGTGGTTTCTCGCCATTTCCCTGTCTTTATGCTTCCTGAAGCAGGGATAACCGCTTGCTTGTATGAAAACAAAAGCATGTAAACTTTAGGCCAACAGTTGTGCCCACGATGAAGAATCTCACTCCTGAGCTATAGTCAAAAGAGTGTTAGGAGGAGAAAGAAAGGGAGGAGACAAATCCTTAGCCATATAGGAACTTCTCAGAAGCCACTTATCTCTTAGACAAATAACACCAACTACTCTGAAAGTTTTCTCTACAGCCCTAGCACGTAGTATGAGACCCTTTAGTTGCACAAGTGCTACTTTCAAGGTTCGAGGCCACAGCAGGGATCTTAATTTTCATGACTGCGTTAATGTACCCCTTAGAATTACTCTCTGCCAGAAGGAACTTAAATTCTTCTACTTATTGTGAAGTTTTTCCAGGTCTTTGTACTTGAGCACATGCCAATTATTCTACAGGTAAGGCATGGGATAATGACTGGGAAACAATGTTCTCCCAAAATTCTTGCTTCCTTTTCAGGGATATTCCTGGAACATTCCATTGACCCTTTGTGCCTGGAGTGATGGAAGGACATTTCTGGGTGGGCTGGTGTATTTCACATAATGTGTTGCCGGATGCTTTCCATGAATGACTCAGGCAAGGGTAAGCTGCATAGAATTCTGGTACAGAAAATGGGAGAAAGCTGCAGTCTATTTAAGCATGAGTGTGCATGTTCTGAGCAGGCTGAGTAATGATGTTCTGAAGGTGACTAGTCCAGGGAGAAGCCAGAGCGTAAGAGTCAACACAGAGCAAATACTGGGCAAGTGAGTTAAATTATCTGGGCCTCAATTTCTCATCTGTGAAGGAGGAAATTTAATGCCATTTTTGCCCATTTGACTGTAATGGTGGCAAAGGTCATGTGCAAAATCCGGTTGACTATTACTTATTGAATGTTTGATGAAGAAAGAGTGGGTGAAAATACATACAGTTATTAGAGAATGTGCCTGAAGGAAAAAGAGATTGTTTCAACTCACGTTCAGTGTCTAGTGCTAGGGATAAGGTAGCAAACAGATGCGTTCTTACCCTTGAGGGCTCCCATGGTAATTTAAGAGACAAATACTAAATAATTAATTGCACATTGAATTATACAATTATAATTGTGATAAGTACCACAAAAGAGAATTATGCATAAGTGTATAAGAACAGAATAAGACCTATTCTAGTCTCAAGAAAGAGTTCTGCATGGGAGTGACATTTGAGTTGTGAAAGATGAAAGGTAAAGCATGAAGTGACAAAAGACGGGGGAGACGCTTTTTTAGGAACAGGAAGTGCTATATGTAAAGGTTTTGAGGCAAGAAGCACATGGCAGAAACATAAAATTGACAGAAGAATTTTGAGGCTAGAGCAAAAAGAACAAGAGGCAGAGGAAGTGGTGCTACATGGGCTGAGAGACAGGTAGGAACCAGCATATGCAGGGTGTCAGCCAAGTGCATGGCTCCAGATGTCTACCTTAAGAAAAATGGGAAGACTTGAAAGTGTTTTAATGAGAGTGGCATAATCAGATTTTTTTAAAATCACACTGTGTAGGTTGGAGAACGAATTACTAAGGTGCAAGAGTGCATGAAAGGTGGGTTATGGTTGTGCACACCTTCAGTCCCAGCTATTTGGGAGGCTGAACAGGGAGGATCACTTGAACCCAAGAGTTCAAGGCCATTCTGGTGCTCTTCTTAGGCCTGCCCTCTTGAGTAGACGCTGAAATTTTTGTCCTTTTATGCGCATCCCACCACACTTAATTTTCCTATATTCTATTCTTTCCACATCTCTGCATGATAGGAGAAAATGTGACTATTTCTTGATATGATGTTGATGAGTGCTAAGCTAGTCCTCCCAACTAACAGAGCTGTGTTCTAACAGTGTTATAAGTATCTTTTCTGATCACCAAATATTTACTAAGGAAATAAAATCTAATTGTAGAGACAAGTTAAAGATAGATGGATAGATAGATAAATAATATCAGTTAATATGCTTTTAGCTACAGGAAATAGAAATCCCACATACTAAGAAGTCCTGAGGCAAAGTGGCTCCAGGTTAGTGAAGTTGTTGGTTCATCATCTCTTTAAGAACTTAATTATTTTCTTTCTTTCTGAGGACTTGACCATCCTTAGCATTTGGCAAACTCTCTCTGGATGCAGCACTCTTATAATCACATCCTATCAATCGAGAGCCCTGAAAAGGTTTACCTTTTCCAGGTATATCTTCTTGAGAGATAAGAATCCTTTCTTAGAACTCCCCACCACCACTTTATTCATGTCTCATACTAAGCAATTCACAGGGAAATGAAATTCCTATTGCTTTCAATTTATTAACTTGATCATCTTAAACTTACTAAGATTCTCATCCTGGGACCGGAATTGAAGGCAGGCTTCCTGATGCAAGAGACATTGGTGAGTCCTTAGATAAAATTGGGATTCGTTATTAAGGAAAAGGGAAAATGGCCATTGGATGGCTGAGATATCAACAGTGCCTGCCTCACATATAAAGGAAAATCACAAACAATGGAGCAAATGAATGTGACTCAAAACATCTTGTCAGAGCTGCAGCATTGACATTACCTGTGTGTGGTGTGAGCTTGTTAGAAATATAAACACTTAAGTGCACATATAGCAATAACATTCATCAGGAGTCGGGCAGATGGGAGGGAGGAGGAGGGGTGCGATGCACATCATCTGGGGGCTGGACACGCTTGAAGTTCGGACTTGGGTGGGGCAAGGGCAATATACATAACCTAAACTTTTGTACCCCAATAATATGCCAAAAGAGAAAAGAAAAAAAAATTTAAATTTGCTGGCCCTACTCAGGACCTACTGAGTCATAATGTCTCATGGTGGGCCCATCATTCTGTGTTTTAGGCTCAACAGGTAATTGTGATGCAAAGAATAGTTTAAGAACCATTGTTCTAGGGTTAGAGTAGGTACTAGAAGGTCAAATGACACTAAGCAGGAAGTTGAAAATAAGGGCGGGGCCGTGGGAGAGAGATCAGAGCTGGGAAATTTGATAGACCAATTAAAAAGCAGTCCTCATATCATGCCAGTAAGGGAGATGTTTTGTAAGGAAGCCATTTACCATTCTCTAAATCATATTACCTTCCTTATCTACCGGTAGAACCTATCCTGGCTTCCAGAATAAGACAAATGAGGTAAAGATAAGAAAATATTGCAAAAAACTATATGAAGAAAGCATAATAAATAATTCACTGGGAACAGTGCCCAGACTTGAAAGAGTTTGAATAAGTTTAGAATTTGGAAAATAGATAGTGAATCCTGGAACATATATATGGAAATGAAAACATGGAGTGGCTGGAAGGCATGCTATTTTACAGATCCATAAGAATTATTAATACAAGTTCTTTCTCTGGACATTCCCAGAATGCCGCTCAAAGAACATTTGATACAGCTGCAGACTACCAGCAAATAAATCTATATGGAGATTTAGATTCCAAATGGGGAATACTTTTGTCAATCTGAATTTTGGGAGAGGAGATAAAAGTTTTGTGTGTTTTTTATTTGTATGAGTACATGTGGAAGCTACACATCTGCTACAGGTGTTGTTCAAGGGAATAGCAAGCCTGGCTTGTAACAGGCTGAAGGGTTTAAAATGGGAAGAGTGTAGGAAATAGCAGCAAGCAGTCCACAAAGACCATCCTAAGCAGGTCATGTGGAAAAGGAAATCCGCGGATTTCTACTGCCTCAGTACATCCCAGCGCTGTGGCCACTGAATCTACCCGTGAAAGGCCTACTTTAGAAGAGAGGAAAGGGGCAAAACAGATTCATAAGGGGCCTGGAGAAAGAGGTGTTAACACTTTCGAGGTAAAAGAGGAACACTAGCAGGGCTTGAAGCAGTAAGAATGATCATCTCCAAAAAGTGCCTTGGCCAGCCTCAATCCTATTTAAAATGTACTGTACAAAATCAGTTTGCATACTATCTTGACATTTTGGGAGAATTTCCTCTTAATCAGTGGTTCTCAAATTTTATTTTATTTTATGTTTTTGGAGGGGAAGTATTTTTTATTTTTTTAATTTATTTTTTTTAAATTTCAAAATATTAATTAAGGGGGTACAAGTGATTTTGTTACATAGATACCTTATATAATATTTAAGTCAGGGCTTTTGGTGTGCTTATCACCAGAATAGTGTTCATTATACCCAATAGGTAAATTTTTATCCCACAATCCTCCCCTTCTTCCCTCCTTCTTGGTTTCTCATATCCTTTATATTGCTTTGTGCCTGTGTGTACCCATCTATTAGCTCCCACTAATAGTGAGAACATATGGTGTTTGGTTTTCCATTCCTAAGATATTTCACTTAGGATAATGGTCTCCAGTTCCATCCAAATTGTCGTAAAAGGCAATAAGTCATTTTTCTTCATGGCTGAGTAGTATTCCACAGTATACATATATCACATTTTCTTAATCCACTCATGAATTAATGGGCACTTGGTGTTGATTCCACATCTTTGCAATTGTGAATTGTGCTGCAACAAATATTTGAGTGCAGGTGTATGCTGGAAAAAATGACTCCTTTTCCTTTGGGTAAAAACCCAGTAGTGGGACTGTGGGATCAAATGGTAGGTCTACCGTTAGTTTTTTGAGGAATCTCGATACTGATTTTCATAGAGGGTGTACTGATTTGCAGTTCCACCCACAGTGTATAAATGTTCTTTCTCTTTGCATCCACGCTAGCATCTGTTGTTTTTGAGTTTTTAGTAATGACCATTCTGATAAGGGTAAGGTGGTATCTCACTGTAGTTTTAATTCATATTTTTCTAATGATTAGTAATGTTGAGCATTTTTTCATGTTTGTTGGCCATTTGTTTATCTTCTTTTGAAAAATTTCTGTTCATGTTTTTTGCCCGCTTTTTGATGGGGTTGTTTGTTTTTTCTTGCTTATTTGAGTTCTTTGTAGATTCTGGAGATTAGTCCTTTGTCAGATGTATAGTTTGTGAATAGAAGTGGTGACAGTGGCACCCTTATCTTGTTCCAGTTCTTATGGGGAATGCTTTTAACATTTCCCCATTCAGTGGGTTTGTCATATATGGCTTTTATACTTCTGAGATATGCTTCTTCTATGCCTAGTTTGTTGAGGTTTTCTATCACAGACCACTGGAGAAAGCCACCAGGGAGGGGATGAATTAGCCCCACCAAACCAGAAAGTTTACCGGTCAGGGAGGGGCCATCTGGGATTCACAGACTGGCAGTCAGGAGTGGGTTTCGCTTTTCTCTCTCTTCCCTTGCCCCATGTATCTCCTTCTGGTGTCTGGCCAGAGGCAGCAGCCCAAACTAGCTAAGCTCACCAGCAGTGGTGCTGTGGTATGGGAGCTTCTCTTCCCAGGATCCCACTATGGACTCAAAATGCAGCTTTCCTGTTGAGGAAGGGGTGCTGCATGAGTGTGTTGCAGGTCACACCCACACTGCACTCTCCTTTTAGCTCAGCCCACATGGGCTTCCTCACCTCCCAAGATTAGGTCACAAATCTTCCCTCTGTGCTCCTGAACAAAATGATTGAGTCCTGGGGGTATAGGATCTGGCCTGTAGGTCCGTCCCCTAGTCCCCCAAGTTAAATCCCTGACCATGCCAAGGAGAAGCGTGCTGGTCTCAAGTTGCCCATGGAATGCTCAAGTAGGCTTAATGTTTCTCCACTTCTGCATGTGCCCTGCTCTGCTGGATCAACACTGAGCAGGGACAACAGGCACAGAGCTAACAGTCTAATCCCTTGGTCCACTGTAGGTCTTTAAGAGGAAAGACATGAGCCCCACTCTCTGTGGAAGCTTCAGTGTGGTGGGTGTATCAACATAGGGGAAGCAGCTGCTCCTGAGAGCTTCAGCTCAGTCATCCCTTGAGGCACTGTGCCACTCAGCAGCATTGGGTGGGGGACAGAGGAGGCAGGAAAAGAATCTGAATGGAGAGGAGCTGACACTCCGACCCCCTTTGTCCCTCTCTTCTGAAGGCAGCTCACCCGGGATGTCCAAGCTCTGGGATCACACGTTTCCCTTGGGACTCACTGGCCCCCTGTGGCCACTGCAGTTTGGACAGGGGTTGGGGAATGTTTGCGTGGGGATCAGTGACAATAAAACGGAAGGGCAGAAGCTCCCTGGGGAGGACAAAGACACACGATGGCTGGAGAAACAGTATGGTGCCCACTGCCTTGGCTCAGGTCTGTGGTGACAGGGAGTGACCCCAAGGGGATTGGCAGCCCAGTCCTTTTTTCTCAAGAAGCTCCCAGTTCACTGGTGACAGCAGCGTTTGAGTTTGTGAGGGTAGAGAAGCTCTCCAGAAGCTCAGGAACCTTCAGTCTGCCAGAGATGTGAGGAAAGAGAACAAAATCCCCACCTGCCCTTTCCACAGGGCTCCGGGTTCCTTCAGGGTTGATGTCTGCTGAAATCTCACTCCTTCCTATTCTGCTCCACAATTTCTTCCCATGGTATCTTCAGTAGGTGCTGGCATTTTCCCCTCAGAATTCCACCTGAGCTATGTTTTTTTCATCTAAAACTCTTCCTTCTTCCTGAGACAATCTGGCGACTGATGTCTCTAGTCAGCCATCTTACCTACTGTTCCTAAATTTTAGTGTGCATGAGAATCACCTGGAGGGCTTTCTAAACACGGCTTCTGATTCGGCAGGTCCATGCCGGGGCCTGAGACCACACATTGAGAACTACTTAAGTGTTAGTTAAGATTTTTGAAGTTAAATTTTTTTTATTATTTCTTTATATTTTCCATTTTTCATTTTTGCTGATATTTTCATTCATATACAGGCATGCACACACACACACACACATACACACACACACACATATGCACCCACATACGTGACCTGAAAATTAGTCCATAGTCCAGGAATCCTGTGATGATTGGTGGCAGAAGACAGTTAGAATAGGTCTGGTACCTCTCGTGCCAACCACTCAGGACAGTAGAAATATTAGAAGAGCAGAGAAGGAAGGCCCACAGGTGTAACATTTTTTTTTTTTTATTTACCAAACAGAGGAATGAGAGCCTCTTGAAATTCTAGCTAGAAGAGAAGTATTACACTAGGAAACAAATAAGGAAAGAAACACAAGCTGTAGCCGAAAATTAGCTTGTTGATAGTTTCAGAGAATATCTTGCAACTCTAACAGAGAAGATTAGATACATGAAGTCCTGGAAATACAATTGATTTATAAAATGTAAAAATTGTAACAATCCATGAAACATAAGATTATCATAATTTTAAGAAGGATGATCAATTTTACCAAAGATGGCCAAAACTGGACTAACTGAAAAAAATGGCATGACTGGGATATGAGATTATAGTCATTTTTTTAAGTGTTTTCCTTTCATTTGAAAGAAAAATACAGTAGTTAGTCCAAACACTGTACTTGTGAAGATTAGGGTTACAGAGTAACCATTTAAAAATATATACATATTTTAAAAATAAAACTTATTTTTTTCCAAATATAAGAGAATAAAGGATGAATATAGAATTTTTAGAAAATTTGACTAAAATTTTAAAATATTCACCCATAGCCTCACTGTAGAAAAACATAAAATATTAATATTAATATTTTGCTATATTTTAGTCTTTTTTCTAAGTATTTCTTTTATATAATTTTGATACGTAATTTATATGTATAATTTTTTACAATGCTTCTTCTACTAAATATTATAACATGAGTGTTTTCCATTATTACAAATAATCATTAGCATATTTGATGTCTACATACACATTCATAGAGTAGATATTCCACAATTTACCTGAATTTCTTGGTAATTCTTGACAAATACTTGGTTTTTCTTTTGCTTCCTATTCTAAATAGTGCTACAATGAGCACCTTTATAAACAAAAATTTCTCTGTATTTTAAATGATCTTCTGTGTATAGATTCCAAGATCTAGTATTACCTGTCTCAGAGTTGGAAATTTAGAAGACCCTGTCTACATGTTATCAAAATATTTTCTGAAGAAGCTATAACATTTCTCTCTCCAGTTAGCAATATACTATCTCCAGTATTGAATGTCCTAATTTTTTTAATCTCTGCCAATTTGATAGGTAAAAATTTAGATTTTATTTTTGTTTTAATTTGCTTATAGTCGTTTACTAAGGAAATAAATATTTTTTATGTTGGCTAACAAAGTATATTTTCTCTTATATTCATTTCCTGATGATTTTTAATTTCATTAACTTTCAATTCAGATACTTACATTTATTTATGAAAGAATGAGTATAAATCTTTGACAATTAGCAAAATAAAATGAAAACTGAAAAAATAAAACATTTTATATAGAATAACTCATACCTTCAAATTTTCACCTTTGGAGCTCAGACAGAATTACTATTGTGTTTGAGAAAAATAATTTCAAAGTAAAAAAAAAATCATCATATTAGCATAAAATCATTCCTCCCAAAATCTTTCCTGCTAGATATGGCAGGTTTAAAGACCATTACCCTCAAATGGAGGAAATATGCACAATATCAAATGGTTTAGGTTTCTTTGTCATGTGATGGAGTGGGAAGAAGGACCAAGTATTCACTGGCAAACATCCTAAATAACTGCCCCACCATTCCACAAACTCTTTCTGATCACTAGAATGAACACATCTGCCAGTCCATTGCTTAGTAAACACTGACTTGGGAGAAAGCAAGATTAGTGATCTTTGTAGATTTTTAAATTTCCTTTGCCTGGGGAAAGGTGATTGAGAAAGAAAATGTCAAAAAGGCCAATGAACCACCTGGATATGAATTGCATCTGGAAACCTCTTTTTTCAAGATTCATCTATTGGAGGAAATACTTGGTCTTGGTCAACAGCGCAATTGATCTTCTGGGCCATCGACAAAAGCCATAAACATACACTCATTATTCTTGTTCTGTCAGCAGCCTTTGACATTTCTATTTGGCTAATCATAGATCAGTCATGGGGAAATACGAGGTAAGTGACTCCCTTTCCCTAAAGTTCACAAACTCGAGGTGTCTCAGAAATTGAATTCTTTACAATTTAGCACTTTTTCTATTCCTTCTTAGGGAGTGTGGCACAGTGGATGCTACACATGCATGTCAATATTTAGTGTTGTGTGTGTTCAATAAGATGCCATAGTGATGTTTTATATGAGATTCTCTGTTTGATTTAATTTATATTAGAAAAATTTCATATATTTTAGGAAATGAAATTCTGAACATGTTCAACTTTATTTTTTTTTAATTTCAAAATATTAAGGGGATACAAACGTTTTTGATACATAGATACCTGGTATAATGTTTAAGTTAGGGCTTTTGGTGTGTCCATCATCAGAATAGTGCTCATTGTGTCCAGTAGGTAAGTTTATATCCCATGCCTCCCCTCCCTCCTTTCCCCCTTCCTAGCTTTTTTTTTTTTTTTTTGTGTAGAGACTGGGCCCAGGCTGGTCTTAACCTCCCAAAGTGCTGGGATTACAGGTGTGAGCCACCATGCCCAGCCTAAACACGCACAGCTTTAATGTCTATGTTTCTGAAATCTATTTTATTTGCATCAAGTTGTGTCTATTTACATGAACTGTGTAAAGTTTCCATTTTGGAAAGGTAAGAGCTGTGGCTGATAAGGAGGAAAAAATTACTTCACAAAAATTACAAAGCCAGAACTCTGCTAACATTGAAGTATCTACGTTCAGCATGGAAGTGTTTGTGTGTAGCTATCCTAATATTTTCTATCCGCTTTTCCTGCCTGTTAAGTAGAAGGGAGATGAAAATTTAAAATAGAAGCACCCACTTTCCCACCTCTCCTTCCGCCACTCCTTCTGCCAGCTCTCTGGTTCACGGTTTCTGGTCTCCAAGGAATCTGAGTGGCTTTGGTTTCCAAAAGCCTATGCCTTTAAAGGAGTGGTTCTTCTCTAAGGGCAATTTTGCCTCCCAGGAGCACTTGGCAAGACTTGGAGACAATTTTCCATGGTCGTGACTGGGGGTGTGACTGGCTTCTAGTGGGCAGAGTCCAGGAATGCTGCTCAACACCCTACAGTGCACAGAACAGCCCCCACCACAACAACACATGAAACCCCAAATGTCAATAGTGAGGACACTGAGAAGCCCAGAGCCTGAGGGACAGCTAGGACCCAGCAAAGACAAAACAAATGGAAGGAAACTCATCAGAGAGTTTTACCACTCCCCTGTCACAGACTAGAGAACGATTCATTTGGGTGGTAGGGAGACTGGATAGATGGGAGGAAGCAAGTCGAACAGAGACAGCCTTGGAGTCCCAGGGAGAAGTGGCCTCCTTCCACCTCCTCCCCTGTCTCCCAGGTTAGGGTCTCAGAAAGAGAGAGGATGGCTGTGTGCTTTGCGTAGGCAGATGCGCTCTAAAGAGATGGTGATTGCCACGTCTCAGCACAGAACCAGCAGAAAGATTGGGTTACCCAGGCCTGGCTTGGAACAAGTATAAAGAGTGACACTTCTGGAGGAGACTTGTGGATGGGAACAAGAGATATCTCAGAGGCTACCTGTGTGGGCTAATGCCCAAGGCTCAGACAAGATGATGATATGTTAAGAGATATCAGGGGGCTTAGGCACCTCTGCAGTGTCCCTCGATCATGCATACAAACCTAGAAAAGGGAAGTACCAAAACTGACAGTCCCTACCCCTGCCTCATCCCAGGTAAGGGAGGCTGAAAAATGAAATGAATTTGGTTTATTTTGTTAAGTGTGTGACTTGCACTTCAGAGAATATGGTCTGAGATTAGTGCATGCTGTAAGTAGAAGTTCTCTTCCAAATTATCCAGCTAGCTTGTAAATACATAAGTCTATCTCAAATAATTCGACTAATAGCAATTCTCCTTTTCACTTTGTTATACTGAATTATAACAGGTATCATTAAACTTTTTACATGATATTGGTGTTTTATTTTGTGATCTCATCCCTTCCATCGACATAAGGGTTTTATAACTTTACTCTGTGTTTGTATATCAAGGCCTAGTGACATAACTGAAGACAGTCTAGTAGGTTTAAGCCTAAGGCTAACTTAGTATAAAATATCTGGTTCAAACCCATTTCAAATATTGCATTGTTGCACTATTAAGAAGACCTTAGGTTATTTTTGTTGTTGTTTTTTTTTCTTTTAAAAAAAACCCTCTCTGATATGACAAGTATAATTTTTGGGTATTTGGTCTGGCTAGTATTAAAAAAAAAGAAACACAAGATTATGTAACAGCCTGTCACAGACACCTCTGTTAACTGACGCCAATGTTATCTTTCAAGGGTGTCACAGCTCTATTGATTTGAGTCCCCACCCAGAAACCTAGGAAATTTACCCAACTATTCATCAAGAATTGTGGACACCATTATCAATGGAGAAGGACACGTGTTGGCAGAGTACATATCATCACCTGTTGCAAACCCAGCAACAATCCAATGTTTGTGCACCAACTCTGAGCCAGAGGAAGGCTTTGTTCCCATAGGACGTCTACTACACTGTCCACTTTGGGTTAAAGTTGCTCCCGTGGCTGAGGGTGGGTCTCTTCTGCCTCTTCTAGTGACCAGTTTATTTGCTTTCTCCAAATTATTCTGTGTCCTTATCTCTCATTGGAGTCTAGTTGTTGAGAAGAGAAACTAGCAATTAACTTCCTTTCTCAGTGAGGACAATTATTTATTAGACAATTGTTGTAATTACACTCACCCACCGTAAAGGCAAGTTGACTTGGGGATAACTAACAGTGACATTCACTCTAGTTTCCTCCCAACAGATCCATGTAGGAATTGGGTATGTTTCCCCAAAAGCATCCCTGCTTCGGTCGAACTCTTCACTTACATTGCTAATGCTTCCATTTACTTCTTGAGCTACTGGGACATATTATACAAGTCAAATTAAAAAAAACATTACCCTAATAAAAAGACATTTCTTGGAGTCCAGAAGTAGCAAATTCAATCAGATCTCAGAGCTACATAAAGTCATTTCTAATCTACAAATCAATCTCCTCCCCATAGATTATATTGTCTTCCTACACACTCTGGAATTACTGGAAATGTGCCGTGTTTCCTTCTCCTCTAGGATTATATAGATGTTGCTTTACTGTTTATTCTGGAAGCTCATTCTCATCTTTGACATATCAAAGTTTAAGAGATTAAAGTGATTCCTGATCTGCATAGAACTTTATTCTAGCATTAGTCTCAGCAGTATGAAATCTTCTGCCAAGTTGGGAGACACTGTATCATTGTAAAATGTCATTCATAAAGGAAGGAAAAGTTAGAAGCGTCTTAAATAGACACTCAGTAGAAATGATATAGCATAGAGAGGGAGACAGTATTGAGTAGAGGCTTCAAATTTCCTTCCTTCCAAACTTTCCAAAAGTTATTACAGGTAAGATATTTACATTAGCCTTCTTCTATAAGGACAACATCAGGGAAAAAAATCCAAAATTTATCAGAAAAGACAAAGAGTACCAGTAGTAAAGATTGTTGGCAACATGATGTAATGGAACAAATGTGGATTTTAATATGATCTACCTATTTTTTTTCTTTTTTTGAGACAGAGTCTCATCTTGTTGCCCGGGGCTAGAGTGCCATGGTGTCATCCTAGCTCACAGCAACCTCAAACTCCTGGGCTCAAGCAATCCTCCTGCCTCAGCCTCCCGAGTAGCTAGGACTATAGGCATGCACCACCATGCCCAGCTAATTTTTTCTATATATTTTTAGTTGTCCAATTACTTTCTTTCTAATTTTTGGTAGAGACGGGGTCTCGCTCTTGCTCAGGCTGGTTTTGAACTCCTGAGCTCAAACAATCCACCCGCCTCGGCCTCC
>CAUYSK010095254.1:0-32993 GCA_963575035.1 Avahi laniger
CAAAAAGGATATCCAGGCCGGGCGCGGTGGCTCACGCCTGTAATCCTAGTACTCTGGGAGGCCGAGGTGGGCGGATCTTTCTGAGCTCAGGAGTTCGAGACCAGCCTGAGCAAGAGCGAGACCCCGTCTCTACCAAAAAAATAGAAAGAAATTAATTGGACAGCTAAAAATATATATATAAAAATATATATATAAAAATAATTAGCCGGGCATGGTGGCACATGCCTGTAGTCTCAGCTACTTGGGAGGCTAAGACAGTAGGATTGCTTGAGTCCAGGAGTTTGAGGTTGCTGTGAGCTAGGCTGACGCCACGGCACTCGCTCCAGGCAAGAGAGTGAGACTCTGTCACAAAAAAAAAAAAAAAAAAAAGAATCAAGAGTTCTTAACCTGAGGTTCCCACAGATAGGCTAGAATCAAACGATAAACTTATGCCTACTTAGTAATTTTAAGAGAAATGGATCTAAATCAACATTCATCATTCTTAAATGGATGTCTATGGCCTCAGATAATGAACAAAAACCCAAAGATACAGGAGCAATTAAAATTTATAGGAGCATTACTCACAATAGCCCAAAGGGGAAAATAACCCAAATGTCCATCAACAGATGATTACATAAACCAAATGTGATATATATGTACAATGGACTATTATCCAGCCTTCAAGAGGGAATGAAATTCTGGTACATGCTGTAACATGTATGAACCTTCAAAACACATGCTAAGTCAAATAAGCCAGACAGACACAGGACAAATACTGTGTGATTCCACTTACATAAGGTACCCAGAATAGGCAAATTCACAGAGACAGAAAGTAGAACAGTGGTTACTTTGCACTGGAAGGAGAGAGTAATGAGGAGTTATTGTTTAATTGGTATAAACTTCTAATTTCGGCTGATAAAAAAAATTCCGGAGATAAATACTAATTCACAATATTGTCAATGTACCTAAGGCCACTAAATTACACATTTATAAAAGATTAAAATGGTAAATAGTTACATATACTTTATGATAGCAAAAATAATTTTATTAAACATCCAACAATAATTTTTGCTACACATTTTCAAAAAATCAAGTTTATATCACCTGTCAGCAAAATCCACCCCCTTTAAAAGTCTGTCTGTAGGTGGTTTGTCACCTGTTGCTACATGGATGTAAGCTAAGGATTAAGCATTGTTAGGTATCAAGTATAGACCTCTTCTGGAACTTTCACATAATCAAGATACTTGGTAGGGACCAAATTGTTATGTTAACCAGAAGTTAGTATATGTAAGTGGTAGGAAAATTGTTCCTGTCCACTATATAAGATGAAGAAATGTAACAGAACAGCTTGAATATACTGCCTGGTTTCTTTTAGATATGTATATTTAATAAGCATTATTTTTTCCTTTATTATACTGAGAAAAAATATGAATAGGAATGCCTGTCAGTCTCTCAAATTAGACTGATAAAAGTGTTTGTTCCCTTCTCGAACACTGTATACTGTGGGATTTCTCATGGATTTCCTTTAGACACAAGGGCTTAAGAGCCCAAAACTTAACATTTTTTTCAAAAATCACCAAAAAGGGAAACGATCATCTCTGTTCAATAGGGAGTAACACTATCAACTTATAATTATCACTGAAATAATCAACCTGTCAGAAGATTTACAGATCACCTAGTCTTGTAAATACTTTAAGGAAATTATGAATTACGGTTTCTGCTATGAACCAAATACTCAAGGAGCTATGAAAAGACTAAATAACACACGTGGGGGGAAGGGTAACATAAGCTAAGTAAGTGGTACAATAAGTTCCAACAATAGGGGAGGAGGGAAAAAAATAAGTTCCAAGAGCATTTACAGAAGTGAGATGATTTCTAACAATGGGTAGGACAGTGAGTTTGAACTGAGCTTTGAATAGCTAGAGTAAACTCCATGCTCAGGGGATATTTGAACAATGGCAATTCTATATACAATAAATAATCAGAAATTGACACAAAAATACCATTTATAACATCATGAAAAAACATGAAAAGCTTAAGAATGAAATGTGACACAAGATACCAAAGACCATAAAACTGCTATAGTTAAAAAAAAAAAAACCTAAAAGTAAATGAAGAGAGATATTTTTGTTGAGATGTCAAGTCTCTCCAAATGGCTCCACAGATCCAGTGCAATCTCCACCACAATTTCAGCAATTTTTGTCACAATTTGCCAGGTAATTCTCAAGTTTTTATGGAAAGGCAAAGAATAGCCAAAAATTTGAAAATAAAGTTAGAAGATTCCAATTTCAAGACTTAGCCCAGTAATTAAGACAGTGTGGTATTAAGTAAAAGACAGAAGGTGATGAAGTAGAGAAATGGGTCCAAACATACATGGTCAACTGATTTATCAACAGCAGGAAAGAAATTCAATGGAAAAAATAATTTTTCCAATAAATGGTGCTGAACATCAAAGTCTATGTGGGAAAAAAAGGTACACCTGATCCTTACCTCACACCATATGCCAAAATTAAGTAAATGAATCATAGATCTTAATACAAGAGCTAAAACTATAAAAGTTCTAAAAGAAAACAGTAGAAAATCTTAGTGACCTTTTTGAATGACAAAGATTTCTTAAATACAACACAAAAAGGATGAACAACAGGAAAAAAAACATAATTAAATTGGACTTGGGAGGGGGGAAGCAACGGCAACATAGGTAACCCAAACATCTATACCCCCATAATTTGCTGAAATAAAAAAAAAGAAAAAAGAAAAAAAAATTGGACTTAGTATTTAAAACTTTTAAAAAGCCACCATTATAAAAATGAAAAAGCAGCTGGGCATGGTGGCTCACGACAGTAATCCTAACAATTCACAGGGCTGAGGCAGGAAGATCACTTCAGCTCAGGAGTCCAAGGCTGCAGTGTGCTCTGATCTTGTCACTGCACTCCAGCCTGAGTATCAAAGTGAGACCCTATTTCTTTAAAAAAAAAAAAAAAAGCCACAGAGAGAAAATACTTGCAAAACATGTATTTGACACAATACTGGTATCTACAATACAAAGAACCCTTAGATCTCAATAATGAAACAGGCCCCCCAAAAACTGGGGAAAATAGTTGAACAGACACTTCATCAAGAAAATATTGGCAAGGCAAAGAACATGTAGGGGTGATGTGAAAGGATACACATTACTCATTTGGGAAATGGAAATGAAAACCACAATGAGATACCATTATATACTCACTACAATGGCCAGAATTGAAAACACTGACCATACCAAGTGTTGGCCAGGATGTGAAGCATACCCATACACTGCTGGTGAGATGGTAAAATGATACACCATTTTGGAAAACAGTTGGGCAATTAAACAAACACCAAAACATATATTTAATCCAGCCACTCCACTCTTACTTAGCTAATTAAATAAGTGACAGCAAGCACTTTGGAGGAGCAGTGAAGGAGAAAGTAATCACAAGAGGCAGATCTTTAGTATACAGTAGTTGTTTCATGGATGCATGCATGAGACAAAACTTACCAAACTATACACTTTAACATATGCAAGTCACTGTGTATGTCAATTATACCTCAATAAAGCTTAAAAACTCAAATGCAAAAAACTGTAAAAGGCCAGTATCAATTAAAGGCAATAAATTAAATAACTGGTCTTCATTCAGTACAATAGGAGATCTTAAGCAGAAGTGACCAGATTAGTTCTGTTTTTAAAAATATCAGACTCTGTGGTGAATAAATTGTAAAGGACACACAAAAGTAGGTGCTAGCGCTGTTACGAAGCTATCACAGAATATTCAAGATAATTTGAGACTGGTATACAGTTATTTGGTAAAATGCAGACATTTCATTTTAAAAAGGCTGGCAGTACGCATGCTGTTTATTCATATTCAGCACATAGGAAACACAGGGCTTTGTGCACATTCACTTTCACCTCTAAAACGCTGCAATACAAATCAAAAATTCAGAGAGGTAAAATAGCTACTAATGAATGTACCACATGTGTTCCACTTCAATGAAGAGCACAAAATAAAACTTTATGTGTGATCAGTTTTGGTCTGTCAACTTCCTAAATTAAGACATGCACCTGCACAACTAAGAAATTTCAATGGTCCAGCTTTTTGTTTTGTTTTCTTTTGTTTTGTTTAAGACAGAGTCTCTCACTGTCACCCTGGCTAGAGTGCAGTGGCTAGTTCGCTGCAACTTCAAACTCCTGGACTGAAGCTATTCCTCTGCTTTAGCCTCCTAGGAAACTGGGAGTACAGGCGTGTGCCACCACGCCCAACTAAATCTTCTATTTTTTGTAGAGATGGAATCTGGCTCTTGCTCAGGCTGGTCTCGAACTCCAGAGCCTCCCAGAGTGCTAGCATTACAGGCCTGAGCGACCCCACCTGGCCCCAACTACTTTTAAATATCCAAATTTCTAAAATGTTCCAAACTTCCAATTATGACATTATTTTGGGCTATTTTCTTTTTCATAAATTCACCACTTCTCTTCAATGTCAGCAAGTTTCTATTTATGAAATGATATATAACCATATGTATTAACAGATCAAAACATAATCCCCTTGGTTTAAATAAAAAGTATACAGAGTCATTTTTTTCCCTGAGAGGAACAAAGGAGGTTTTTCTCCTTTTATCACTCGAATTTTTCTAAGTGCCATTTTTTTTTGGAAGTGAATGGGAATTATCAGAATTATTACTATATATGCGGCTACGATAGAGAATCAATACCACTGACAGTCCTAGAGTACCTTTAAGATTTCAGTGAATGACAACCCCTACTTGTTTGGAAATTCTTCCACTTAACCTATCAAAATTTCCCCTTCACCTTCCTTATATCAAAAATATTTACCATCTTTTGGCTGGGCGTGGTGGCTCATGCCTGTAATCCTAGCACTCTTGGAGGCCGAGGCAGGAGAATCGCTTGAGGTGAGGAGTTCAACACCAGCCTGAGCAAGAGTGAGACCCCTTCTCTACTAAAAATAGAAAGAAATTAGCCAGGCAACTAAATATAGAAACAAAAAATTAGCTGGGCATGGCGGCAGGTGCCAGTAGTCCCAGCTACTCAGGAGGCTGAGGCAGGAGGATCCCCTGAGCCCAGAAGTTTGAGGTTGCTGTGAGCTAGACTAATGCCATGGCACTCTAGCCCAGGCAACAGAACCAGACTCTGTCTCAAAAAAAAATTTTTTAAATAAAACAAATTTACCATCTTTGGCCTGTAATAACTTAACTTCAGATATTAATTACACATATATATTACACATATAAGAACAAAAATATTTAGAAAGTCTTAAATGCTCTTAAAGTAGTGAATTAAATTGACAAACACTAATTCAGTATTAACAATCCATTAACTGAATATACATATCGAACACCTATAAACCAAGCAGTAAGAATGCAACAAGGACATATTATGATTCCTGAATCATGGAGCTTATAGTTAAGGGATGGGGGAAAGAGGAGTAAGAAAAAGAGCCAAGTGTGATTTAGGGAAGGGAGAGCCAAAACAACACATAAAAAACATAACAAACAGAGAAGTATTTCCAGTCTAAAGCTAAATGAGAATCAGCGCAATGTAACAAATTTTATATAACACAAATCTAAATTTATTTAAATGTTTTATATGTTCCTTTCTCTTTGTTACTAAAATGTTTTTTTTAAATTAAATGTCCGTACTTGCTGATTATTATCTATGTACATCTTTTACTCCTTGAAATTTCATCTTTTTGTTCTGGTATCAGATTCTCAAAAAGAAAAAAAAAGAAATTTCATCTTTTGTGACCCACTGGTACAGGATATACACTAAGGTATAACACATAACAAGAGACATCTAACCAAGTCAATAAT
Source organism: Avahi laniger (assembly GCA_963575035.1). Lineage (NCBI taxonomy): Eukaryota > Metazoa > Chordata > Mammalia > Primates > Indriidae > Avahi > Avahi laniger. The sequence continues at coordinate 5,821 of CAUYSK010095254.1, forward strand.
TAACACACAGCCCGGGACATCTAACCCAGTGTAAATAATTATCACATTTTCTTGGCAAAGTTACTTTTGACAAAAGGCCCAAATTGAAAATGCCATTACTTTAAAAAGAATGTGGAAAAATTAACATATGCTATGGACAAGAACCTAAAAGCAGATAACAGAAATGCTACACTGGAAAAAAAATCACAAAAATCTAATTTTGGCATGCTGTTTATACAGCCAAACCTATCCTTCCTTTAAAATACACCAAGTATTTATTTCCACTTGTATGGATGAAGCTTGCCTGAAGAGCCCAACTTGGTCATCATTCTGTTCTTTTGGCTCATGAAGCTCTGATTATATATTCCTAGTTTAATGCAGATACATTATCCCTCTTTGCATACATGTTACATTTTTCCAACTATCGCACTTCAATATATCTTAATACCTAACAGTACTTCATACAAAGCAGATGCATAATATATGTCCCAGGTAAACAAATATATATGCTAAGGAAGTTGGACAAAAGTTAACTACAGCATGCTAACAAGCAGAAGACAGCTTTAAAAGATACTACAATTACAGAAAATGGAATACAATATTTTGGGAATTATACTAATTTATGTATTTCTCATACCAAGGTTACTTAAAATGAGGAAAAATTAACATTCAGGAATGTTACTGTATTTTGTGAAATACAAAAATCTTAAGGTTGGAGAAGCCTCCCAGGTAACATTAAAAAGTTGACAATGTTAAAAATAAATACGTTTAAAAGAATTATAAAATTAATATAGTATTAATTCTACAGATACCCCAATAAAAGTCTGCTACCAAAATAACTACCTTCTTTGAATAGGTCACTATTAAATTCCTTTAAATACTGATACCTGCCATTTGTGGAAACAATGTAAATTCTACTTCAGTGTAAAAAAAAGCCAAGCCTCAGAGCAGCAATAAATTTCTCAGTTTGGGTGGAAAAAATTTAATATAGTATGAAATTTATATAGTATTAGCATATTATATAATATATAATATAGTATTATATATTATATAATATATAGTATTAGTATAATACTAAATTTATACTCTATTAAATTTTTTCCCATTGCTTTAGAAATGAGACCAAGCACCTTAAACAAAAACATGAACCATTAAATGCAAATTTGTAGCTGCATATTTAAATCTAGAGTTCACTAACATACTCCAGGGGCCATTTTCCATGCTCTTCTAATAATGAGCATCTAAAACACTCTAGGAATTACATCACACTTTTTCCTTCATGTAATGACTTCACTGACAATGGTGGATGATAGAATAACCTGAGGTACTTACAGCAAGTTTACACCCCACTGAATCTTGTAACTATCTGTGGTTGAAATACCAGGGGATAGAAAGGTGATTCTCACTTTTTAAAAACATACATTGTTTCCAGAGAAATGAAGTAGTATCTCAGCAACACAGAATAGGAACACATAAATAAAACAGAATTCCCTAAGTTAGTCTAAATATAATCACCACTCTTGCCCCTGCAGTGTTTGCAAACAAGATAGGTTTTTTAAAGTAAATAGTCTTATGTCCCCAGAATATATATTTGACCACTTACAAATAAACGTATGGGCACTATTATGACTTTACGACAAAAAAAAGAAAAAAAAATAAATAAATAAAAAATACCACCCCCACTAATGTAGAAAGCAAAAAATATCAAATCCTCAGGTAGGCCTTTACCCTCTAATTTTTCTGATAACAAATACAACCATGATGTTGATAAATTAAGATAATCATTTCAATTTCTAAGATCGTACAAGGAAGATCACCTAGTACAAATGAACGACATAAAAAGCAGAGGCCCAGATTGAACAACAAAGGAGGGACTTAAATCGTACCACAGTAAAACAGTACAAGTAAAAAAATCACCTTTTCTTGGTATGGTATGCTATAGCCAAAGTTAAATCTGGGGCTCAAACCTCATGTATTAAACAATAGCAGTAAAGGAACAAGCATGTCTATACCCAAGATCGCTGAAGAGTGAAGATGAAGTATGAAGGATCTATTTGGGCCATATAGTGAAATTGTACTTATTAATTTAAAATAATTTCCAACCACAATAAAACATTTAAAGAAATGAGAACCTCTTTTGGGATGTACTATTTACTCCTGCACTATCATCCTTAATCTGTGGCTTGTGGTGTATTAAGGACACTACCATTAAAATTTTGTCTTAGTAAACTCTAAATGCGCTAAAAAGTTGTCAAGGTTTAAGTCAGAATAGCCAACTAAACCATGGTCATTATCCCACCATAAAGATGACATCAGAAAGCAGGTGAAGGACAGCACCTTAAAGGCCAATAAATAATCAAAGAAAGGGGACATATTTTAAGCGAAAATGCCACAAGAAGAAACATCTCTCTCATAAAGTCCAGACTTCTATTTATATTTTTCAGAAATAAACAAGTGAAATAAAGTAGTTTAAAAGGCAGTTTCTGACAACCAGAAGTAACTGCATCAAAGGATTCCAAGAGAGTAACCTCATCTCAGGTTTCTTATACTATGACTACTTTTCCCAAGATAGTACAGACAAAAAAGTTAAAAATTAATGCCGGGTATCACCACATTTTCATTTTCTGATCTCTTCCCTCAGTTTAGAACTCAATCTCTCATAAGTCAACCCCAGAATCAAAAGACAAAAAGTCTTGTGATTTTTAGTACTTGGGTTTTCTTTTCCCCAAACTTACATATTTTATTCCACATGTTACAATACTTAATATTAATCTGGTTATGATCTGGTAAACTTAAAATAATGTACAAGAGCACATATTCAAATTTCATTCACTTCAGACATGTTCCACATCAACTATGAGTTGATTCACATTTTTAACCACAATATTTACTGTAAAAGGTTTAACCAGTCTGGTCTCCTCTTTGCCCCAAAAAGTAACATGCTCCCTTCTCTGCACCCTCAATATAAATAGAATCTATCTTGTCACATGAAAGCAGTAATCCCTATTAGAGTAAAATATACTGAAGATTCATTACATCCTTCCAAATACTCAATTATAATAAAAATGCCAAGAATAACAAAATTCTGAATTTATAATTCTTTAAAATATTTTCCTACCTTCACACTGGTTCCTTGGAAGAATCTTCCACCTTGTTTTTATCACATTTTCCAAAATTTGTAGTCCATAATACTGAAAATTGGAGAATAGAACCATGTGAATATATTGCTATAGGACTGGAAACTCTCAGGATTCACAAATGGACAGACATTCACACATTTACATCTAAAGTTTCAAAAACATTATGCTACCAAGTTTAATTACATATATTAAACAAGGATCTATTCACCCATATACTGAGTTTTCATGCATTTTCCTCATTTTACTGTTTACTACTCTATGTAACGTCCTGCTGTTTATACATGCTCACACCAGGAGGAACCAAATAAAAAACCCTTTTGCAGCCAAATAGGATTATCTGTAGAAGGAAAAGTAGCAGCCAGGTATGAATTCACAGCATAAATGACTGCTCACAGGCTCACGTACTTTAACACGACCAGGCCCCTAAGAATTTAGCAGCTTGGATGCTATGAAGTTTCCTATCATCCTCTAGCTTTTGGCCAAATATTACTGTCACAGATACTTTCTACAGAAAGTGTTTACAAGCATCACTGGTGTGTTACTTAAGGAGCAGCAAGACAACCCACGGGTTTATTTTAAATTTTAACCCCACCCTTATAGTTGCTATTTCTACTAATTTAAAGATAAACTTTTGTGCACAGTCAAAATAATACACAAATGCATGTTGCAATCTGTATCTACCTTTCAGGTATTCCTTCCTAAATATAAGAGTTATAACTAAAAGTGTAAGAAAGTTAAAAAAAAAAAAAAAGAAATACCACTTTCAAGCCATTTTGTCCCTCCTGCTGATTACTCACTCTAAATAGTCAACAATGTTTTTAAGAATTTATAAAGCTCCAGGATTTACTACCTGAAATTATTACTATGACACACCAATTAGTGTGGATAGGCAGGAGGAAGAAAAGGGACAAAAATGTGGTACATTTCAACTGGAAGAATTAGGGAAGAATCAGGTTTAATACCTGAAAGGTAAATTCATTCATACAGAAATATATAACCCCAGATTGCAAGTTTTGGCTGAGAATAAGAGTTCATCTTTAAAATGGTTAGTCATTACACAATTAAATAGGAGCATTAGTATTTCAACCAAAGGGATCATGTGAATGCTTAGTTTATCCAAAGCACAATATAGACTGTCCCAAACTACATTGTGCTCAAACAGTGAATGTTTTTGCTGTTTTCTCTCATTTTAACATTTCATGCTTTTTAGGAAACTTTTGCCATTTCAACTAAAATCCTACATTTACAGAACATTCCTTAAAGACTTTCAAAATAAGAACAAGTCCAAAGTAAAATTCTGAAATTACAAATTTGGTGCCATTCAAACATTTCATAATCAGCAGTAAATAATGAAGTATTCTAACCTGTTCATTTTTAAGAACACATTTCTGTATACATCTAGATCTCAGAAAATGTTAACAAGCAAAAAACAGACAAGTTTCTGATTGAAATTCTAAATTAGCTTTCAAAAACATACTACCCTAAAACTTTAATTTGATAGGCACAAAATCAGATCGTCAAAAGATTTAATAAATCAAAGCAATGCACTGCTTGTTACACAGAATGCATCCTCTTGCTAATACTGAATCAATTAAAAAGCCCTTTAAAAAGCTAAAAAACAAAACCCACCATAAATATATCAGTTAGAAATAATAAAAATCTTAAAAGTTCGCCCTTCTTTATCGTTATTCATTTATAACATTTATTTCTTCCTTACTATTGGATACTTTGTTACCTAAAATGCCTATGTACTAACCTCTAGTCCTTCCTCCAACTGTAAAAAGGTAGCATAAGCTTGCTCAAGATACAATTCATATTTCATCTTTCTGCCAAGGAGGCTGAGGCAGGGAGCCCAATAAAAGTTTTGCACAGGTTAGGTCAAAGGAATACATATATCACCACCACAGTATCTTAAAACTCAACCTCTCCTAGACATAAAGACTTTGCATATGGAGCTGAAATAAAGAGAATTCACATTTCTTTGAAAAAATGTATTTTGGTTAAAAAACCTCAAGTGACAGCAAAAGCTGAAAGCCAATGGTAAACGACTACTTTGGAAATATTAATAAAAAATGCAAATATTCTAAAGAATTACACTTCTGCTTTATATCTTAGAAGTTGAGAAATCCACTGCTGAGTTATGAAGATGAGGGACAGATAACAGCAAAGACTAAATGAAAAAATAAATGCATGAAATGATCCCTATGGTAGAAATTTCTACTGAGCCCTTAGAAATACTTATTTTCATTGAATTCCCCTTTCCCCTCCCACCACCCATGAAACAAAAACAATTGATGAACAGAATTCAGTTAAAGGGAATCAAAAGGGTAGACCTTGTGGAGGCCTGCCGTCAAAGCCTAGCTGTGTCAGTTGCACAGGAAGACACCCCTTTTCTTCCTATTACAAGCAATCAACATAATGGAACATTATGATTAATATCAGGTAGTGTTAACATCTTTAAAGAAAAAAAAATGATTGCATAAAAGCCAAATGTCATAGTGCATAAATTTAGCACCAAATCATTTGTAATTTATGTAAATTGAAGAATTCTTTACCTGTTGCTTTCTTTCTGTTCCTCTAATCATCTCATTTTTCACAAGACAAATTTGAGTTTTTAAAAATACTGTTGATAAATCAACTTAAACATTAGTAATGTCTGTCAGTATAAAAAGCAAAATTTACCAGGCAAGCAAACAGGCAAACACTGTTATGTTACTTAAGGTTAGCACTTTGAGGAAGTTCTGGACTGTATTTTTGCCCTAAAATTTACAAGATGTCAAAACTAATTAATATTTTTAAGCTGCTAATTAACAGTCTGATTTCAGAAACAGATGTTAACATGGCTATTTTCTGTTTTAACACAATGTATATCAAGCAGAAACCTTTTGTGTATTAAACAGAATGCCATGGTATTTTATTACTTTATAGGCAGTTTAAAGAGAAGCCTGAATCAAGCCTAGAACAGTCAAAACACATTTTGATCAACCCTTCTGTCAAAACTTAAGAAAAAAGGACCCGAATTATAACATTTTCAATCGTAAATAAAAACTGAGTGCTGTCCCATTAAAAGCATTGGTACCATGGAGTAGGGTTTTAAGCTGTCCACACAACTTGGTGTTGGAGGTGCCTAACCTGTGTTATATTGATTACTTGCCCAAAATAATTCCTCTGATGTTATGTTTCATCTTTGAATTAACACGGAGAATTTATGCTACTTAAACCTATATACATAGTCTAGAAAGAAAAAAACAAAACCAACCAACCAAAAAAAGCCACCTTGCATACTAGTCCCAATGACAAAACTTCATTCATAATTCTTAGGACTATTTGCAAGAATTAATTCTATGTTTAAAACTAAATTTTGAAATAAGTTAACAATATAAAATGATTTGAGATAACAAATGTTAATACTAAAAATGAGATACCTTCCTCAAAGTTTATGACTGGAAAAGAAGAAATAATGGATTTTAAAACCATCACTTGCTTACTTTCGTGTTCATATTCTGTGAAAATTCCAAAATTGTGTCGACTCTTGTCCACGCATCAGGATGCTCCTTTAAATGCGTCAGTACTTCTTGAGCCATTCTTTGCTAAAATATTATACAAAAAAATTTTAAGCTAACTTGTTCTTTTCAATCATTCAAGATGCAATGTACTGAGCAAGGCACAAATCCTAGTAAGACAGTAATTCTGTATGAACTCAGAAACATCAAAAAATAATAAGACCTTACAGAAATTAATAAAAATATGTAAGTATCAAAGTTCAATTTAAAAAAGAATATTTCTTTGAAAATGAATAGCCTTTTTTGTGTATAAATCTGGTTTATTTGGTAGTCTCAAAGCTGAACATAATTTTAACCAATCCACTCACAACCAAGAGTAATAAAAATTTATATCTACTTAAATTATGTAGCAATATACTTTGCTTTTTGTAAGAGTTACCAAGATATCTCTAACCAACTTTATCTACAAATACATTTCATGGGAAGAATGATGAAAACTAGGACCAAAGACTAAAAACCCCAAATACTTATATACATAAAACCTAAAGACTTTTGTACTTTTTCTTAAAAGTCTCTTAAATTTAATGTAACCCCACTATTTTTCCATTCTGAAATTTTAAATCCTAGCTTATTTTGTAACTATTTCCTTTTCTGTTTTCATATTTTTAAAATGTAAACCCAGAAATAATATTAAACTTATGTACTCATCTAAAATTAAAATTAACAAATGCTAACATTTTATTGTGCTTGTGTCAATTTCTTTTTTAATAACATAAAAGAACTAAAAATTGGCCGGGCGCGGTGGCTCACCCCTGTAATCCTAGCACTCTGGGAGGCTGAGGCAGGTGGATTGTTTGAGCTCAGGAGTTCGAAACCAGCCTGAGCAAGAGTGAGACCCTGTCTCTACTAAAAAAAATAGAAAGAAATTATCTGGACAACTAAAAATATATAGAAAAAATTAGCTGGGCATGGTGGCGCATGCCTACAGTCCCAGCTAGTCGGGAGGCTGAGGCAGTAGGATCGTTTGAGCCCAGGAGTTTGAGGTTGCTGTGAGCTAGGCTAACGCCACGGCACTCACTCTTAGCCAGGGCAACAGAGTGAGACTGTCTCAAAAAAAAAAAAAAAAAAAAACTAAAAATTATGGAACTCATCTTTGAACCTTTCCCCGGCATGATTTCCTTTGTTTGTTCCTTCTTTAAGAGGTAATCACTTTCATCAATTTGGTGTCTTTCCCTGTCCATATTTTCATGGCATGGGTATGAATTTCATAAACAGGGTTATTACCACCTAAATTTTATATTGATAATACACTATAGAATTTCTTCTGCAGTTTGCTTTTTCCATTTGACATAGTTTTTAAGATCCAGCCACATATATCTAGTTTCTTCATTTTAATGATTTTAAGTTTTTCATATATTAACACATTTTACCAAGGACTCTTAATTTTATTGACAATTTTTTTCAAGAATCAACAGCTTAATCTGTTTTACTTTTTCATTCAAGGTCGTTTTACAGCTCAATTGGATCCTTCCTCCTATTTCTTTTACCTATTTCTATTAAAAGTTATAAGCAAATTTTTTGGAGAATTTTTTTTTTTTTTTTGAGACGGAGTCTCGCTCTGTCACCTCGGCTAGAGTACCATGGCATCAGCCTATCTCACAGCAACCTCAAACTCCTGGGCTCAAGCGATCTTCCTGCTTCAGTCTCCAAAGTAGCTGGGATTACAGGTGCACACCACCATGCCTGGCCAATTTTTCTATTTTTTAGTAGAGATGGGGTCTCACTCTTGCTGTGGCTGGTCTCGAACTCCTGACCCTCAAGTGATCCTCCCATCTCAGCTTCCCAGAATGCTAGGATTACAGGCCTGGGCCACCTCACCTGGTCAAGTTTGATGGTTTTGAAATTTGTCAATTATCCTCCTCTTAGACTCCACTTTATCAATGGTTATAAACAAACAAGCATCAAAAAGGGTGGGAAGCATTCTTACTTCAACTACCTCTGACACAGACAGCTCATAATCTTTAGCTTGGCTTTTATTCCAAATTTTAAAAAAATCAAATGCTTATTTTGGCTTTGATGTTAATGATGATCTTTTCCTTAAGTAGCAAATACAATATCACATTCATGATTTTTCTATACATCAACCAGCAACACACTGTGTATCGTTTAAAATCTTTTACAGATACGCAATTTATATGGTAGTTCTCTACCCAGAAAAACCACCAGAACCACTGTGGAATTTGAAAGAAAAATCAGTTGCCTATTTCCTCCATGAGGGTCTGGGGTTAGAAATTAGGGGCCTAAGTGTAAGCTCTCATGATATAATTTTATTTTATTTCATTAAGGCACTGATAGTTCCAAGGAGGTATAATTATGCCATGTGAGAAATGACAAAAAACAGAAAGAACAGGGATATGTGTTATTTAGGGCCAAAGCACATTTTAGCAGTATTTGATCTTCCCCCTGAGAGTATCTAACTAGAGATCCATACCTAACTAGAGATGTGAACTTGCACATAAAATAGTAACAAATATCTAGAGGTAAGGTATATCAAAGATCCATATATAGTAAAAGTTAACATGGTCAAGTTGCTATTTTGTCAGATATTTTGAAGTGATGAGCATTCTACACATAAGCGAATACTTCCCATGCTATCACCATTCATTTCAATCTCTGCATAAATCATGTTCTTTCCTGTTAGTTGTAATTTTACTCTCTTAAGATACTTCTACTATTTGCATTCTAATGTCTTCTAATCCCACCATCCTTATATAATATTCCTTATTAACTTAAAACTCCAGCAGAGGTTTCAAAAAAAAAAACAAAAACAAAAACAAAGACACAAAAGGAAACTAAAGAGAGAAAACCTAGCATTCTCCCTGTGCTACTGAATGAATGGTGAAAGCATTTTAGTTGCTAAGCAATAGATTAAAGAGTTCAAGATACTTAGCAGAACACAATATTGGAGAAAACATCCAACTCTTCCCCATATCTTTTTTTCTGGCTATTTGCCTAAAAATAGAAAAATGCTTATAACAGAAGGCAATTCTAATGTTACAATGTGCAAAAGTTCTGCCTACAGAATAAAAGCCACTCTTCTAATTAATTTCGTCCCCTCCAAAGTTATGTAGTCCTTTAAAAGTTAGGCTACCTATAGTTGACTTTAAAAGCTGAATTAGCATATTAAATTTTAATTATCATTATTAGTCCATGATATTTTATGTGAGGAGCAAAAAAAAATTTAAGAAAGCATATATATTTTGAAACAATGAGTTTATATCATATATGCTGATAAGTCTTTGTCATACTTCCAAATGTACCCTTTAATCAGAGTGGCTTCTATCTATCTGGCACTGTAATAGGTGCTTTACAAACCTCATTACTAACCTTCCAGTCTCTTGCAGGGTAGCTAGAGCAATGAATAGAGAACTTCGTAGAATCAAACTAAGATATCTTAACACTAAGAACATGCTTTTCACTACAGCTTTTTACTACTCCTTTTCCTTTGATGTAAGACCCCCAGGGAGGTGGTACATGAACAGTAGTAGACTGAAGTAGAAGTCTGAAGATATGATTTTTAGAGAACAAAAGGAATTGTTATCTGGCTTTAAACTCTAAACCTCAGTTTCCTCATTTATAATACAAGAAATATAAGTTTGCCAGTTACTTTTATGTACCTGATTTATCACATAAGACATAAGCACTACAGATATAAAATCTTTTTATTTTTGGGAAAGTTAACCTATTGCCCTTACAAATAAAAAATATTCAGAAATACTTTTCTACATCTACTTTTTATTAACAAGTCAATGTTAAAACAAACCATTAAATCTCTTAATACTGTGAAACATTATTTAAAGAAGTATTATTATAATATATTCTTGATGATAAAAATTATCACTAGTTTCCAGTTACAAGCCTTAGACTAACACTGGTCTTATGTTGGTTTATTCATATATTTAGATATTGTGAACTAAGTTATTAGGGCAAAGATTAAAAAGTATTAGCAGCTGAAATCTACGTGAAAAATTAAATGCCCTTCTTCCTAATGGATATAGACCTGTGCTTCCAATGATATATTCAAAATTGAGTCCAATCAATCTTACTTCATACTTTCCTCCAAAGACAGCTGCTTTCCACACATTCATGTTAAAAGAAATGAAGCTTAAAGCTCCATGTTGAATGTACAGCATGAGAAAACCACATTACACATGTAATAAATACCAATGGATAACTTTTGCAAGAATGCTTTTAGAGATAACAACATACTGATCAAAAGCCCCTAGGAGTATAAACCTGGACTAACAAGCTTACAGAATTACTGCAGAGTAATTTTTCTAGTCTTAGAACTTCTGTGGCCCTTTTACCTTGTGAAGTTTCTCATTGTAACAGTGAAAGCACTATTGTTGAATTTTACAAGGGAATGGAAATATTTATGCATGCTTAATACTTACGCATCATGCTTTTGGGACTATCTATAAAAGACATCACCATATCTACCCTTCAGGTTTCTAAAAAGTGTGATGGCACTCAGGGATAACTATACAAGCACAAATATCTGGACAATGTAACTAATAATTTGGTATCTACAAGCTGAATATCATCTAACCAGGAAACTACTATTTTGGCAACAAAGCTGTACTATTAGACGTTTATCACCTTAAAAGATTTTTGACCAAATTGCATACATTTTTACTCATTCCCAAAGTGTTTAGCCCCACCAGGTGAAGGTTCAAGAATATCCAGTTTCTTGTGACACATACAATTTATATTTTTACATATTCCTGTCTCATTTAATCTTTTAATTGGGTACTAAAAAACAAACTTAAACTGATCAAAATATGACTTCTGTTTAAAATAATTCTCTATATTAACAGTACCACTTTGACAAGTACCCAAAATTCAAATAACATAAAAATACTTGGTATTACTGGATTTTTAAAATAAACGTTAGCTGTAGAGTTCTTCTGTAATTTAAATGTTCCAAAAATAGAAGAATCACAGTAACTCCAAATATATCAACCAAATATATCAAGTATATATAAAGGTACATACAACCTTTAGTATCTACAAAGCATTTAATAACATTGGGCTCTATCTTCTATTAAAAAAGGTTAATGGGGCAGGGAGGAGGGAGAAAAAAAAGTTTATGAAGTTAAGGACACAACAAGTTTAAGAATAATAATCCAAAACATCCCACTCTAACCATGTCAAACATAATGCGATTTCTTTCTCCAAAGTCTCATTAACATACAATTCCAAATTAATGCAAATTATAGAATACCCTTTTTAAAAGGTGATAAATTAAAATTTTATTCCAAACTCAACAACTTTATCACACCGTAATGTTATAAGGTTTTAGTTGGCTACTTTACCTGGGCTCCTTCTCCATGGTATAAGCAATTCACCACATTGTCTAATAAGTTGATATCCAGTTTTTGGCTGAAATCGAGCAGCTGTCGAGCTGCATGGTCTGCTAACATTGTCATAATTGCTGGCATAGATACTGAAAATAAAAGAAAAAAAAATTGAAGCTGTCTATGAAGTTTTGATATTAGTCAAAAACTTTCTACCCAAGTTATTTTACTCCAATCATGTACAAATATTTTCATGAGTAGAGACTTTACCCAATTAAAAAAAACTTGAGATAGCAAAATATCGAAGCTGAAGTTATCATAACTACATTATTCATTAGAGTCCATTCAACTTTTCTGTTTTTAGAACCCGGATTAATTTTTCTATTCTACTAACATTTACAGAGTATGCTAACCTATTTTTAAAATGAATCCATAATGAGGATTTTATTGACTTAAAAAGTGATACAATTCAAAGTCTCAATCTCAAAACTTTAAGCATGGATTAAGTTCAAGTGAATGTGATTTTTTCTTCCTTAGCAGGATCTTCTGTATAGCTCAATAAAAGCTCATTTCACATTATCTTTATTTAAGATATGCTATAAAGACAATATTAAAAATTAAATGTAGACGTACAAAATTTCCTATTACGTACATTAATGATAAATAGGAATCACAAGTCTCACAAATCTTGGTATCAATTTCCTTAACCTCTACAGAACTTAGTTTTAGCACTGAATTAAAAGCCATTCAAATTTGTTTCTTTCAATTCTCAATGAATTTGGGGATTAAAATTACATTTACAAGGACACACACTGATGGAATATTATGGTCTAGAAAAAAACTTTACGGCATTATGTCAAACAAGATTTTTTAAAATTTCCAAATATTCACTGGCAAAGTAAAAGCTGTAAACGCAAGCCTATTCCCAAACAAAAACAAATTCTAACAGAAAAATGAGCTACTTCGTCTCAAATATGTACTGGCTAAAACCTATTGGTTCATATGCAATGTTATCCTTTTAAGAGGATTCTACTCTAAGATGCTGGCATACATCCACATTTTTGTTGCCCGGAATTATAAAAATCTTTCCTCTGCTTTTTCTTCAACGCCAATGCTACTCCAGGCTGACTGGTTAAATCAGTACTCCTTAACCTTTTTAGGGGTCAAAATGCCTTTATATAAAAGGAACACGATAGTTCTAACCTAATTTTAAAAACTCAATTCTGTACGCAATTACAAAGGATTCAGGACATCCTGATGGCTATTCATGAAACCCCTGGTTTAGTGTATTTAGAACTAACAAGGTCAGATGGTCATCTCCACTTCTCCCCTCTTCCCTTCCAGGACCAGAAGAATAAGTGGCTAATTTAATTACATTGTGTTTGGACAAAACTAGTTTGCTTGTGGGAAAAAAGGCATTCCTACCCAGTTCAAAAATGCTCCCAATAATGGCAGCAATTTCAATTTTAATGCAAATACTTTACTTCAAGATGATGTCTGTTACAACAAATTAGAAGTCCAAAAGATAAGTCTCTTACGTTAGGTATAATGTAAAAACAAATAATGTAAAAAAAAAAAAAATCAATAAATTAAGAGTTCAAGAATTTTTTATTCAAGTCTTTTGATCCATTACTGACAATTAAAACTGATGAGACTTCAAAATTTTTTGTAGCAGGTATTAAACAAATGTGTTTTCTAAACCGCAGAACACTTGCCACACACCACAAAAAACCTGAGCTCTAAATATTAACATGAGAGGAAACATGTATTCTATCAATAAATGTGTAAACTTTCTTCCGCCTCCAAGTACCATAAAGTTTTAAGAGATAAGAACAATCTTAAAAATTGAGGCTTAAAAGAATGTCCACAAAGTACCAATATCTATGTAGCAAAAGTTTTTGATTTTTTTTTTTTGGTGAAAAAAGAAAGAATTTCTCTCCTATTTACTACCAGTCATAATTTATTGTCAAAACAAAAAAGATTGAGTCAAGTGACTCTGTAAAAAGTTTCACTTTTAAGTACATTGTCCTTACAGGGTTCTCCAGCTAGATTCATGTGAAAAACAAGATTCAGAATAGAAGCATTTAAATACAGTAGTCTGCCATCCTTAGAACTAACGGCTATCTTCGAAATGACCTACCTATTCTTGAACTGCACGTAGCACAGAAATGGCGGCTTTGTAGTCAATGCCAAGCACATTTAGTCCCCCCAAATCAAAGAGCTTCCAAAACATTCTTTCCACTAACAGCAGTGTCCCACACGCTTAAGATACACAATCAGGCAGACAGCTAACTGCCATAGAGGGAGAGGTGTTAACCACAAACGCTCTTTTCTTGTTGGGCCCCCTCAATCCTAAAATCCACTCACTGGATAGCATATACTAAGGATTATCCAGCTTAATAGATGGTGTGACTCTACAAGTGACTTCCAAAATATATACACTGGTAGTTCTTATCCAAAACCCAGAAAATCATAACTGCTGCTTAATGTAACTTCACACTAGGTGAAAAAAAAAACAAGTCAGTACAAGGCCAAAGACTGCTACTTAGGTGTGTGGGCAATCTCCTGCTTCATTCACGAGAAACACACCTCAATAGCGCCCGCCCTCCCCTTGCTTCTCTTCCCACCCGAACCGATTTGCAGCACTTCTAACTATAGCACACAGGAGCACGCACTCAACCCCGCCCATGCTCGGAGGAGGCATTTAGACCAGGCGCCTTAAGTTCACCGCCCCATTCTCTATGCAGCATGGCTTCGGCGTGATCAGAGGAGGTCCGGGCTGGGTAAGTATTTAGTGCTTCCTCTACTACACCACTTCCTCCCACCCACCCCAAACTCGGAGACATCGGAATAAAGGGGAATCAGGGCATCGTCCACTGTACAATGCTAGCAGCCAACTTTACACACTCAAACCACCGGAAAGAAATTACAACACGGAATCCCACTTGCAGGCCACTGAAAAATTACTCTCTCCTACTTTATATCTCACTCTGCAATAAACCAGAAAGCTTTCGAGTTTCCTTGCCGGAGCAGCAGAGAGTCAGCAGCCTCTCCCTCCCCCATCCCAAGCTCTCCACCGAGGGGGCCACGTGATGCAGGCGGACGTTTCAATGCTGCTGCACTAAATATTTCTGGAAACTTCCACTCCTAATAATTTACAGAGATGTTCCTAAAAGCACCCCAACTTCTCCCCAGTCCTTTGGGCTGGGGAAGCCCTTCCACCCCAGCGCGGGGTCCCGCTTCACTATCACGCTCCTCGCCTTTCTCCACCGCCACTCGCACACGCGAATGACCCAGCAAGCGCTCCCCTCCCGCGGCCACCTCCCCGCCTGCATCCCCCAGCGGCAAAAGCAGCTCCATTCAATCGCAAGCTCCGCTGTGGGCCCGGGCGCGCCCCCGGCCCGCCCGCCGCCGCTGCCGCCGCGTCCCAGGCTCGCTTCCCGCGGCCGTCGCCGCGCCCCACGCCGGCCTCCTCCCACCCGGCCGCGCCGCCGCCCGACCCTCGGCCCGGAAGACACAGTCGACTTACCCAGAGATCGAAACAACTGCTCCTTCCTTCCTTGTCAGGGGATTAGGGCGAGGGCGAGGGAGAGGGGAGGAATCAAGGTGGGTTTCACAGTTTTCCCACCTTAAAAAAGGAAATTAAAAAAACGAAGAGGAAAAGGGCAAAAAAAGCTCAATAATATTTACTATTTCAGGAAACACCTCCCCCCAACACACACACACACACACCCGCGCCCCCTAAAAAAAGAGGGAATTTAATCTGTGGAATAAATGCTCCCGCCCGTCTGGGGAGTGAGGGAAGGGGGAGGGGAATAGGGTCAAGTCCCAAAGATTCAGCCCCAGGGGGACCCTCCAGCCACAGGCGGCAGCAGAAGCAGCAGGAGTAGGGGGTGTAGAGTCCACACGGTCGGGGAGACGCTCTGCTGCCAGTTGCAGTCCGACTCCCCCCTACCAAAATACGGCTCCCTCTCTCACGCAGCTCCGGCGCTGGGCCCCCCCACCCAGGCTCGCCTAAACTTTCCCCCCTTCTCTTGCTCCTCAGCGACTGGTGGTTCCCCCTCCCCCTCTGGGTGGTTGCACGGACTGCAGCAGCAAAGACTGGAACAGGCACCGCCGCCGGGGCTGTAGCTACTGTTGCTCTTGCTGATGCTGTAGCTCCCGCTGCTCCTGCCGCGGCCGCTGCAGCCGCTTCTCCCCCTCCTAGTGCCTCAAACTCGGAACCGGTTGAAACCGGTTCAGACTGGGAGATTCCATCTCGGTTGAGTTTTCAGCCCATGGCGCCGCGGAGCGTTTGGAACCTGGGCCTCCGCCCCCAGCCCGCTCGCCCATTGGTCGGTTCCAGCCACAGCCGCGCCATCAGCCTATTTGTTATTGGCCCGTGCGCCTGTCAATCCCCACCTCAAGGCTCCACACGAGCCCGCCGCTTCGGCCCCCGCCTCTTTTCAGCCCGATTTGCCCGCAGAGTGGGGGAAGGGAAGTGGGGCGGATCGAAAAGGCCAGAAGAGGGGGGTGGAGGAGGAGGAGGTGGGACGAAAAGGAAAGCCGTGCAGAGAAGCGAGCGAAGAGAAGGTGCGTGGAGGATTGGTTCGAACGAGCTGTCAATCAAATGCAGCCCTCCCTCGACTGCCCTTCCCCCTCCCGCCGATCCCCCGCCCGGTGCTTGGTTCGCAGGCCTGGCCTTTCTGCCGCGCTCATTGGCTGGGCGCTTTTGGTGACGGAGAAGGTGGGGCGCTGCTCGTGAGCTGGTGGTGGCGCGAGTTTGAGCTGGGCGCGCGGCTTCGTTCGCTCGGCTTCCCCTGGACCCAGCCGGCCCATTCCCGCCGGCTGCCGCCAACCTGCGGGGGCCTGAGTCCGCCGGGATCACGATCCGCGCCTCGGATGGGGGCTGCGCTCGGAAAAGGGCAGGCACAACCAGTTGTTTTTAAATAGGGGAGGGGTGGGAAAAGAAGCGAAAAGAACATTTCGGAGACCAGTTGTAGGCCCCGGATCTTTCTAATCCATTTTAGAGGCCTGGATTTGGAGCCAGGGAGTTGAAGATGAGAGTAACGGGGAAACAGGTTTGGGTGAGGTCCCAGCGTGCATTCATGGTACCTCGTGACCTCAGAGTACTAAAAAAGATGCCTAAATAGTTTTTGGGAAGTCTTAAAATTTTAACTGTGTCTCCCCGGGCTGATATTTGGCTGCTTCAACAACCAACGCTTCCTAAAAACTAAAACACTGTAATACCTGTAATTGGTTTAACAGCACGTATTTTTGCTGGGTAAGCGTGTATGCCAACTGCGTCCCACTTGGTGCCTTGGGTCTGCCACACGCTCGGTTTTTCCTTTCACCCTGGCTGCCCTTCACATACTCCATCTTCACCAGATAGTATTTTCTGTGAAAATCACACGCACGTGGCCCCTCACATGGTTGCCTCTCTTGTTTGTTCCTAAGTTTTTCTCTGAATCAGCTTTACAGATTGTTCTTTGCTTAAGAAAGAGTAAACAGCCCACCAAAATTTGCTAGGCCCATTGTGCCACCAATTGATGGATAAATGGTTTATTAAATAAACACAATTCGGCAAATCTTCACTCACAATGCATGATGGCTAACACCAAAGCACTATTTATGAATAACTCCCTCTTCCTCCATTAAAAAAATAAAAATAAATGCTTACTTGGAATGTACCAAAATGGTATTGTATGACTTTCAAGCCTAAATTTTTATTCATTGCCTAAATAATATCAAACCATAATATATGTAATGTACTGTCTATGATATACAGTCGGCCCTCTGTATCCTCGGGGTTCTGCATTCTCGATTTCAACCAACCTCAGATGAAGAATATGGGGGGGATGCAGCAAGAAAAAAACACAAATTAAAAAACAAAATAGTATAACAACACGCATGTACTAGGTTTTGTAAGTAATCTAGAGATGATTTAAACTATATGGGAAGATATGTGTAGGTTATATGCAAATACAGTAACATCACATAACATCGTCAACAGGTGCTTAAAACTGACTTTAAGGGAAAGGATGTATAATCAAACCAGTTTTACCATAGGTTAAACAAGAGTTATGTTCCTACAGTATATTTCTGGTCACAAAAACATCACCAAACTTACAAGTAAAGACCCAAAACACTTCTAACATTAAACATTAAAATAAATGTGAGCTATATATACACTTCAAAAAGATGAATAAAAACAAGTAAAATAATGATTTACCCGCTTATTCCTGTTCAAGGTCAAGGGTGGCGAAGCCTCTGCAGGACAGGGCACACTCACAAATACCCACATTCACTCAGGTTGGGACCACGTAGGCACTCCAGTTCACCTAACATGCACAGCTTTAAAGGCTAAGAAACACCCACATTCAAATGACTAAAATAAGTGTGCTTACTTTCCTCTTCTAAATCTTTGTTCGTATTTTCCTAATAATCTACTGGTTATCTTTACTTTGTTTGCTTCCTAGTGGCTAGAATCAAGTCGCTTGCATAGTTAACGAAACTTGCATTTTGCCTTGGTTGTTCACCATGTTTACATTGTACTCCCTCCTCCCCCTGGAAAAGATCTTTTCTGTCCATCTGGTATATAAGAAAATAACCATGTTGCATTTTGGCTGAACAGGGAGTGGTAAGTGATGTTAGAAGCACAGGTTGTTGCATCTACATTAATGTTTCAGGGGAGGTAGAGCAAAGGGCAAACATTTTCCTTCAACAGGCTACGTGGCTACATAACGTCAAGAACCCCACTGCCCAGACCATCCAGGATTCTATTGAGGGAAATACGCCCAGTATCATTCCCTTGTTAGGGCCCTTATTAGCTAGCTTTCTTCTGTCAATCTTTGGACCATGTTTGTTTAACCCTCTAGTAAAATTTGTATCTTCCAGGTTACAGTAATTGAAATTCAAGTTGATGCTAATGCAAGGCTGCCAACCCATCTCACCAGCTGATCCAGAATGTGAAAGCATCCTGCCCCTAAGAACATTTCTAGAGACTTTTACTCCTCCCATGAAAGGCAGGGCCTACGACCCATAAGATCAGCAGGAAGAAGCTACAGAAGATGGACCTTCATCCCTCTACAACCCCTTAACATTAAAGGGGAGTATTATCTCTGCGGGGAATGAGACAGGGAACTGGCAGGTATTACTTTGGGCACTGCTTTGGCTGCAGCATTGCCTAACTGAGTCAGGAAGGCTCAAAACAAATTTACAAACTACCTGATCAAAACAGGATGGAGGCTACTCAAGTTCCAACCGGTTAGAACCAAGATGGTGGAGAAACTGACCACCTCTTGACCTTACAGCTTCATTATACACTTCATTACCATAAAAGTTTCTAAGAAAACCTCCCACTGCCATCATGCACCTGATACCATGACACTTCCTATTTGACCACAGTTAGTCAAAAGGAGGATGTCACCCTAATTCCTGGAAAACACCAGCCCCTACCATGAATATTCTTCCCCTTGTTTAGCCTATAATTAAGCAGTTGCTTAAATAGACGGGCAACACGAACCATGGGGCTGGTTCTCTTCTGCAGCAGGAATTATCCTCTGCTCTGACTGTGGAGTAGGTTTTCTATACTTTCTGAATAAATCTCAATTTCACTTTATACTGTCAGCTTGCTCCTGAATTCTTTCTTGCATGAAGCCAGGGACCCACTTGGACTGCAAGTGGCTCCTGGCATTGGGAGTCACATTCCTGTGTCAGGAGTACACAGAGAAAACCCACACAGACAAGGGGAGAGCGTGCAAACTCCACACAGACAGTTGCCCCCAGCAATGTTAAACAATGTTTAATGAAATGACGTTGAAACAACTTTATGCAAGGATCTACTGAACTACTGCCATTTTATATAAGAGACTGGAGCATCCTTGAATCTTGGTATCTTCGGGGGTTGGAGAGGATATCTGAGAACCAATCCCCTTCAGATACCAAGGGAAGACTACATGCTGATCATTTGGAATACTTACATGATATTACCAGAAAAACTGTACCTGTCTTGTTTAAAGATTTTCCCTCCATACTTTTAGCTCTTAGATCAGACCGCACTGATTTTTTGGCAGAATAGTAGGAATAAAAACCAATTCAGAGTAAGACCTGGCTTTGCTCAGAGTGTGACCTTGGGCAAGTCACTCCACCTCTGGGACCTCAGTTTCCTTCTTACCATTTAATGAGGCTGATATTATCCATGTCGATCTTACAAGATTGAGGTTAAAGATCAAATGAATGTGAAGGAAGGTATAACCCACAAAGCACTATGTGGATAGTAAAGTTCAAATAGTCTCAGTTTGCTCCTTTCAGACCATTTTTAAATCATATCCCCCAAGAGGTTATATCTGTCTGACTATAGCAAATCATATGCAAATATCTGGTGCGTCCATTTTGCCTAGAGTTAGCCAAAACAAAGTATTCAGTGTAAGTGTGTTATTAACTGCAAAAAGAAGCAACAGGGGCAGATAATTATGTTTGATCACTGCATTTTCAGGATCAAATTCAGAACACAGGGCCGGGCGCAGTGGCTCACACCTGTAATCCTAGCACTCTGGGAGACTGAGGTGGGAGGATTGCTTTAGCTCAGGAGTTTGAGGTTGCAGTGAGCTACGGTGATGACACTGCACTCTACCCAGGGCAACAGAGTGAGACTCTGTCTCAAAAAAAAAAAAAAGATACAGAACACAGATCTGACATATTATGTGTCTAATACTTTTCATTACCTTCATTTGTTGGAATCAAACAAATTTCAAACCTTGGAGTAAGATATGGATATGGAAATGTCAGTAAACAGTATTGAGTGCCTGCCTGCTGTCCAGCAGAGTGTGCAAGACCTTTTAGCACAGTATTTCATTGAATTCTCACAGCAACCCAATGAGAGTTATTATTTTGCAGATATCTCTTCATCTTTCTCTTTCTCTCTCTTTCTCATGTATACACACATACAAACACACACAGAGATACACCCCCCACACACACAGTTCTTCAGTCAATATTAAAACCCACATTGGTGTCCTTTGTCCTAGTTCATGTTGTCTCATAAAACAATAACATTCATCAAAAATATGAGAAACAGAAGCCCATAAGTTACTTTTTACCACTTGTCACCTTTTACTATTTTTTAAATTATTTTTAATTTAAAAAGTAATATATGATCATAGTAAACAATTCAAACAATAAAGAAAGAAGTATCTACAGTAAAAAGTGAAAGTTCCCTTCATATGCACCTCCAAACCTTCTTCCTGCCCAGAGTGACTCTTCATTAAGGGTGTGGTATGTATACTTTGCAATATTTTCTATGCATTTACAAACATATTTGCTTTGTGTTTTGTTGAACATATATGATATCATAATACACATATTGTTCAGTGACTGGCTTTTTACCTAACAGTTCAGAATATATGAATCCATTTCATCCTTGTTAACAACCCCATAGCCTTCCCCATCTTATTAGTATCATAAATGATTCAACCATTTCCCTACTAAGGACAATTAAACTATTTCCAATTTTCCCTCTTACAAATAATGTTGTAGTGAATATCTGTGTACATTTATCTTTGAACACACATGTGAATATACATCTAGGTTAAAGTCCTAATAGTGGAATTACTGTGTCAAAAGCCATGTATATTTGTTTTAGAGGTACTGCCCAAGTGTCCCCTAAAAAGATCGTATCAATAGCACTATTAGGCATCTACCCAAAAGAGCAAAAGATATGCTATAATAGAGACATCTGCACCCGAATGTTTATGGCAGCACAATTGACTATTGCAAAGATGTGGAAACAACCCAAATGCCTGTCAATTCATGAGTGGATTATTAAAATTTGGTATATGTATACAATGGAGTATTACTCAATCACAAGAAATGACAGTGATCTAGCACCTCGTATATTTTCCTGTATTAAACTTAAGCCTATTATCCAAATTGAAGTATCACAAGATCGGAAGAACAGGCTCCACTTGTACTCACCATCAAATTGGTACTAACTGATGAACACTAACTAGGGTGCTCACATGGCAGTAATACTCTCCAGGGATTAGGGGGATGGGGAGGTAAACCTGCAACTAAAGGACACGGGGAGGATTGCAGAGGGGAAGGGCACGCCTCTAACTCTCGCTTGGGTGAGGCAAAGACATAAAATGTAACCGTAATGTTTGTACCCTCATAATACCCTGAAATAAAAAAAGAAAAAAAAAAAGATTGTATCAACGTACAAACACACCACAATAAATTAATGGTGCCTGGCGATTCCCTATCAAAGCCATAGATATTTGCTATTTTCATCTGTAGATGATAAAATCATAGCACATAACTGTAAGAAAGTTCTTTAAAGTCATACCTGGTCTGATGATTCAAATGATCAATCTTTGCATTTTAATTTGAACTTTTGCCTCTGAAGACAATCTCCACTGATTGTGAGCTCTTTAAGGAATACACAAATAATAAGATTAAACGCAGGAGTCCACTTGCTCAAGGCTTCTTGGGTGTGGCTCCAGGTAAAAAAAAAAAAAAAGATTAAATGCATATAATGCAGTTTAAAATTTTTAAAGTAAAGTTACGCAATGAATCTATTTTAAATAATGGAATTGGTCATTTTACTATTTTTGAGAAAATTAATACCATTTTGCTCTTGCTCTCAGGAATACAAAAGTGACCTTGCAACATGCATTTCTTCCTACCAGCCATAAAAGACAGGTACTTGGACTGAACATACCAGGAGACTGACTCACTGTGTATTCAGGTATTGAGCACAAATTCATAGTCCCATGGGCATGTTCTTCCAATGAATTTCTAAGGCATTTTTGTGATTTTTTTTTTTTTCTCACACTGTTGCCCGGGCTAGAGTGCCGTGGCGTCAGCCTAGCTCACAGCAACCTCAAACTCCTGGGCTTAGCAATCCTCCTGCCTCAGCCTCCCAAGTAGATGGGACTACAGGCATGCGCCACCATGCCCGGCTAATTTTTTCTATATATATTTTTAGTTGTCTGGCTAATTTTTTTTTTTTTGAGACAGAGTCTGTGTTGGCCCGGGCTAGAGTGCCGTGGCATCATCTTAGCTCACAGCAACCTCAAACTCCTGGGCTCAAGTGATCCTCCTGCCTCAGCCTTCCGAGTAGCTGAGACTACAGGCATGTGCCACCATGCCCGGCTAGTTTTTTTTCTATATATTTTTAGTTGTCCAATTAATTTCTTTCTATATTTAGTAGAGACGGGGTCTCGCTCTTGCTCAGGCTGGTTTCGAACTCCTGAGCTCAAACAATCCGCCCACCTCGGCCTCCCTGAGTGCTAGGATTACAGGCGTGAGCCACCACGCTCAGCCAAGTTTTGTGATTTTTTTTTTAAGGCCCTGAACAGAAGCACTGGGAGACATATTTTTTTGTGAATATCTTACAAAGAAAAACATTACCAATCTAACTCAGACAAAAGTATAATTGTATATGATGCTGAAGGAGGGCATGAGAGAGAAATGATATTTTTTTGCAGAAAAATTTAACCTGGGAAGGCATAGTCCAGGTTGTATTCCTGTTTCTATCAAGCTCAATTTAGTGTGGAAAATGTTCATGAAAAATAATGAATATTCTGTCTGTTGTGTTAAACCCCGTGTATCACCAAGATCTCAATGAATAATCTACATGAAGTCTATGAAACTTCAAATCTATCAGGAGCAGAATCAGCAATTGTCCAAAAGTGAGTTGCTGTCTTTTTGAGAACATAGTGAAAAAACATCTGACAAGGCTGCTAAATCTGGGCGTTACAGTTTGACAGTCTGGGAAATTTATACAGTTCTCTGAGGTGACATTCAACAATGGTCCCAGATTCTCTTACTCATGGAGAAATGAGAGATGAAGTATCATTTAACTTGGACCATTCTCAGACGGAACAGAGGAAGCTACAGCTGTTTTTGCTGAAATATTTCTAAGCCAAAAATAAAAATAATGAGCTGGGGTTGTAGGTTTGCTATAACGGTCAGTTTGGGCTGCTATAACAAAGTGCCATGGTCTGGATGGCTTAAACAACAAACATTTATTTCTCACAGTTTTGGAGGCAGGAAGTCTGAGGTCAGGGTGCCAGTGTGATGAGGTTCTCGTGAGGGCTCTCTTCAGGGTTGCAGACTGCTGACTTCTCCCTATACTTTCATGTGAAGGAGGAAAAAGGGCTAGAAAGCTTTCTAGGGTCCCTTCTTTAAGAGCACAATTCTCATTTATGAAGACTCCACCCTCATGACCTAATCACCTCTCAAAAGCCACACCTCCTAATACCATCACAGTGAGGGTTAGGATTTCAACCTGTTGAATTTGCTGCAAGGACACAAACATTCAGTGCATTGCAATATATAAGAAGCAACATTAAATAGGGAAGGCAAAGTTGGTAACTGTGGATTGGAAAGATATGCCATTTCTTTCTCACATAAAAATATTTCATTATAGCACTGGGCATAGTGCCTCACGCCTGTAATCCTAGCACTTTGGGAGACCAAGGCAGGAGGATCACTTGAGGCCAGGAGTTTGAGACCAGCCTGAGCAAGAGTGAGACCCCGTCTATACTGAAAATAGAAAAATTAGCCGGGCATGGTGGCCTGTGCCTATAGTCCTAGTTACTTGGGAGGCTGAGGCAGGAGGATCGCTTGAGCCCAGGAGTTTGAGGTTGCCATGAGCTAGGCTGACGCCACAGCACTCTATCCCAGGTGACAGAATGAGATTCGTTTCAAAAATAAATAAATATTTATTGAATTAATGAATTAATCTTTTTTAGCTTTTACAATCATATGAAGTCCTAGAAATTAATGTTGATGAGAAAGATGCTACCAGATGTGAAATACTGTGACTCTATGATTGAACAAAAAGAGAAAAGCTATTAGATACCACTCTAAACTAGGCCCATTATTACACTTTCTTTAATTGACACCACTTACTAGGTCTATCTGACTCTCTGCCCTACATCATACAGTCTGCCTAGTGCTCTAGTTTCTGATCACAAGAAGGATGCAAGTATCATCACCAAGCTTAAAAAGCAGACAAGAATAGTAATATATAACCATATTTTAATGATATTTCATCAAAATTATGTTTCAAAACTTTATTGTCATATAACAAAATAGATTCTATGAATAAGAACAACAATAAAAACTGTTCTATTAGGTACTATGACTAGAAACAATAAAGAACCTAGCAAAGTTAGTGAATCTATTTCAGCAGTTCTCAACAGAGGGCGATTTTATTGGTAGGTCAGAAGGTGAAAGTAATAACGAAAACAAGTATAATAATGGCTAACATGGAAACATTTTTGGTTGTCACAACTGGTGGTGGTGGGGGGGGTATGCTACAGGCATCTAGTAGATAGAGGCCAGGAGTGGACACCCTACAATGCATAGGACAGTCCTCTACACCAAAGAATGATCAACCCAAAATGTCAACAGTGCAGAGGTTGAGAAACCCTGATCTATTTATAATATGTTTGAAATTATCCTGGCCCCAAAGAGGGGAGTGAGAGAGAGAGAGACAGAGGGAGAATGAGAGCTGAACCTCAACAAGATCAGTGCTTTGAAAACTTTACTGTAAATACAAATCACCTGAAGAGCCTGTGGAAATACAGAATCTGATTCAGCAAGCTGGGGCGGGATCTGAAATTCTGCATTTCTATAAAACTCCTAGGTGACGCTGATGCTGATGGTCCATGGACCACTCTTTGAGTAGGGAAGCACTAGATTATGACACCATGGTGTCTGTTGAGGTAGGATGGGGACAGAGATTGCTTAAGAATTTGTCCCAAGAAGACCCAAAAAATAATGTTTAGGGCATGGTATGTGCAAGTTTTTACTGGGCTCATAAAAAATACGTTATTTTTGGGTACTCTGTATTTTGTAATTCTTTCCTCCTGGGAGAAGTTTTAAAATATATTTCTAGAGCAGAAGAAATTCCCCTCTGATGAGATCAAATTAGCATCATAAGTTCATTAGTAGAAAAATTTCAGTACTTCACCCTCCTTTCAGGTGGTATTGTGTTTAAACCATTTCAAGCTGATTTCTACATACTTACTGAGAATGTCAAATCAAACAGCAGATAAACCGTAAGCACAGACAAATCAGAAAGTGAAGATGATAATAAAAACAGCAAGTATAATAATGGCTAACATTTATTGGGCACTTACTATGTGCCAGGAACTTTTCTAAACATTTTATGATATCTATTCATTTAATTTTCACAACAACCCAATGAGTAGTAATTGGTATTACTGCCATTTTAAGATGGGGAAAAGAATAAAAAAATTAATGTATTTGAAAATAAAGTGAAAAGAATACGAGGATATCCTGACAATAATTAATTAATTAATTGAATGAATGAATGAAGTATGAAGTAGTTTCCTAGAAAGAATAAACTCTCTCAATTCTTTTTCCTTTCCATTTGAATATAAATTCCGGAATATTGGGGAAAAGACAAGAAAGAACTACTCTCCCCTAGAAGGACTGGAACATATAGGTATAATGGGGTGATTTTTTTCAAATAAAAGTGTTTTCTAGCCTGACTCAATTGGAAACATTTGAGTTATCTTCAAATGTATTTCAGAGCTATGGTCAAAATTCCAAAGAAAAAGAGTTAGCATAAGAAGTTAGCTACAGGCCAGGCGAGGTGGCTTACGCCTGGTAATCCTTGCATTCTGGGAGGCCAAGGAGGGAGGATTGCTCAAGCTCAGGAATTCAAGACTAACCTGAGCAAGATGAGACCCCTCTCTACCAAAAAGACAAGAAAAAAAAACCCGGCCGGGCATTGCAGCATGCACTTGTAGTCCCAGTTACCCGAGTGGCTGAGGCAGAAGGATCAGAGCCCAGGAGTCGGAGGTTGCAGTGAGGAACAATGGTGCCACTACATTCTACCCAGGGCGTGGAGTGAGACTCTGTCTCAACAAACACAAACAAGGCAACTAACTGAGCACCCCTTCTCACAACTCCCCACCCCTTTAAAAAAATAAAAGAAGCCGGGCGTGGTGGCTCACGCCTGTAATCCTAGCTCTCTGGGAGGCTGAGGCGGGTGGATTGTTTGAGCTCAGGAGTTCGAAACCAGCCTGAGCAAGAGCGAGACCCCCCCCACCCCGTCTCTACTAAAAATAGAAATAAATTATTTGGACAACTAAAAATCTATATAGAAAAAATTAGCTGGGCATGGTGGCACATGTCTGTAGTCCCAGCTACTCAGGAGGCTGAGGCAGTAGGAT
>CAUYSK010095256.1:0-16148 GCA_963575035.1 Avahi laniger
AAAGGATTGGCAGCGTGTGCAGGATCATGAATACTCAAGTCGATCACGTAACTCTATTTTCCTGGGCTTTGCACAATAACACAAAATTCTTATTTCCCATAGAATTACCAAGGTTTATGGCATGATCTGTATTAAAAAGTATGAATTTGAAGAGGCAACATAGCTATGACTTTTCATGTTACCTAATACCAGTGGCCTAAAAGATGTCATGTTGTTTTGAAAGGTGACTAGCTTTTGGGATATCAATGTAAAGAAACTGGACAAGTAGGCTTATTTGCCAAATTCTTCTGAAACTGTATTTTAAATTTGTTAGTAATAATAAATGTATCTGTCCTTTTTTTCTCACATGTCAGAAACAGTTAAGAATTTTTTTTTCCTTTGGAAGGAAGTTTGGAAAATAAAGTCAATTTTACTACAGTAAGTTTCAGCATCAGGATGTTGGGGTATGCTCTCCACTTGCTGTTTCCATTAAACCGCCACTGTTTTAAGGGAGCTTCTGGCCAGGACTATGCTGGAACAAGTCTATATTGTTTTAAGCTTCAAATCTGAAAACGATATTTTCTGAGGCAGCGAAAAGACAATGATGCAAACTGAACTGCCCTGGTACGAAGAACCCTCAAGACACATTCTGAGTCTCTGTGTAAATAACTCAGAAATACCTAGGCCTTATTTACTCTGCGCCAGCAATGAGGTTAAGTGTGATTTTTGACAGAAGCAGGACAGGCACACCTACTGTTTAACCAAGATGAAACTCTTAGGCAACCAGCACTCTGACATAAGCAGAGAGGTGTGTGGGCAGAGCAAGCCAGGAAGGAGGATGCAAGCACCACACTAAATCCTGGGCTGGGCCCAATATTTGGATAATATGTACATAGAATGTAATAAGTAAATTTTACATGTGAGGAAGAGACAGGTATATTTATCTACATAGCTTATTTTTTAAAGAAAAATAAATCTCAACCAAATCGGACAATCTTAGCTCCCCAGACTGATTCTTACAAGGGTTCCAAAGCAGGTTTCCTCATAACCCTATTCCAGTCACATGGAGCCATGGCAGTCATGGACTATGATGTTGGAGGACCTCAATGAAGACCTCTATAAGCTGACCACTACTGATCTGGGTCTACCTCCTTCCAAGATCTGTCATTGATAATCTTCCCTATACCTAAATCTGTACATATTTCTCCCGTGCATAAAATACTTCAATGGCTCCCTAGGGCCTGAAGCACCATTTCCCAAGGTCAGTACCCCGAAACAGTAATCTCATAAGATATACTATGGAAAGAAGGGAGTTTTATGCAAAGGATGTATTGCATACTGTAGTAGCTTCTCTTGGAATTTCAAACAGGTAATACCCTTCATATCTTAAAAGTTCCTAAGGAGTCTTACAGAGAAGAAATCTGCCAGCTGTTTAATTCATCATTTCCAAATTTATTTGACCATGGAAAACACTTTGAATGCAACAACTATTAATATCTTGTAAAATTAACATTTCATGAAATCTATTTTGGAGGTCTCTTTAGCAAAGGTTCAGTCTACTCATTCAGTCTCTGTTACTCTCAAGCCACACCTCTACTCCCTTTTCTAAGCATGCTATGAACAAATCTACTTGTTTCTCAATCATACATTTCTTTTATATGTCAATGTCTTTGTATATTCTTATCTGTCTTGAAGAACCAGCTCAAATATAACTTCTGTGAAGTCTTCTCACACATCGCTTACCTCCTACCCTTTTTCTTTATACCCCTAGCTCTTTGTTCATAATTCTGTTATCAGAGAGTATTTTAACCATCTGTCCCTTCTTTCTCTTTGCCCATGGATAAGATACTGTGTTTTAGTCTTATCCGTATTTCCAAAGTCTAGCATAATGCATGGCACATAACAAGTGTTCAATAAACATTTGATGAAGGAATCTACAAATGAGCATCAACATGCAGACAAATGGACATAAGTAGATCACACAATGGTTATTAAAATAGATTGCCATTAAATTAACTACAATATTAGTGGGCAGATGATTTACAGTGTAAAGGTAAAAACCATGAACTGAGATCTACTTTGTTTCTTCCTCAATATTTACACTAACCTCACTGACTAGCCTGTGAGGAATGACTTCAGAGAATACCCATGAAGGCCTCAGGAGGTGTCAATAGTTGCAGGAGTCAGGCAATCTAGCTTATGTTCTTAAGTGTCTTTTAGCCTCTCATACATCAGAGGAAAGAGTGGTTAAAAGCCAAAGACACTATGAGGAGTTAGAAAGAGAGTGGAAGACAGAAGAGCAGAGAATAGATGCTTGTTTGAGAAATCTTCAACCTAATTGAACATCCTTGTCAGCTATGATATTTGACTTTAGTCAGTTACCTAATCTGATTCAACACCAACACTGCCATTGCAACCTCCTCAAAGTCAAAATACTTTAAGAATGTTTCACTCTGAATGTGGAAGGCTCTAAATACAGGACTAAAGAAGGAATGACTAATCTCATGAATCTTCCCTTCTCAAGTGCTGACCATTATTCCATTTGGTATGTTTAGCATTCTTCCACAAGGCAACCATCCAACAAACATTTATTGGCAATTACCATGTGCCAATCCCACACTGGGAAACACAGGTATTAACAATACTTTGTGTCTTCTTTACAACTTGCACAATCCTTGGCTCAGGTCAAGGCACAGCCATCAATGGATTCTTGATGGGATGTTAGGGCATGCACTCCATCTTAGAAACCCTGATTTGTCACGTTTTCTGTCATCCATAGAGCTCATTTCAATAGTTTAGAAAATGTAGAGGCATGGAAGATCCCTATCTGTCTTTCCTAGTTAGCACAAGTTGTCCTCAGAATGTGAATGCAAAAAAGAATCCTAGGAAGTTATGAGTGGACTACACCACTCTTGTCAATTGTGGAGACCACTGACAGGATTTCCAGATGAACAATGTGATTGACCAACAGCATGAACTCACTCCTGTGCATGGGGATTCCTCCTCCCAGCCTGGCTCTCCCATGCCTTGATGGAGCTAATCATTTACAGACTTTTATTCTTTTCCATCATGGTGAATTTTAGGATGCTTTCTGACGGGTAGCCAGAAAAGACATGTTTAAACTGCCTGCACGTTATTAATGGTGGTTTCCATTTCTACTTAACCATGTGGCTATTCTGAGTACTACCAGCTAGCCACAGAAGCAATACTAAGAACACCGTTGTCTGATTTTTCTTCTAAAGGTCTGAGAAGGCTGAATATCTCATTTCCTTTCATGTCAGCTGTGACTCAGTTATGACAGATATCATTAGCCTCATTGAGAAGCTCAGGCAAGGAGGAGATGAGTGGTTTCCCGTGGTTAGGCAGCAAAAGTCTAGGAGAGCCCGTTGAGGATTCTTCCCACCAGACTACTAATTAGCTAATTGCCTAACGCTGAGAGAGAGCAGGCTCCAGCTGCTGCAAGACTCTGCTTCCTTGCTGTCCATGTCTAGCATTGTCTTTAGGTATTGATCAGTGCTTCCCCATTCAGAATGGGGAGCAAATTGGAAAAGACATTCACAAACGCACCATGTGTCATCCCGGTCTGTAATCACAGCTTGGAGAAGTACCACATTTGAACATCTTACCTAAGCTGGACCGGGTGTTCGAACGTTCAATTATTGCTCTCTTGCTGGGATTATTTAGGACAGATCTCTTAGCAAGAGAAATGTCAGCTGTCACTCTTGTTATTGATATCCTATGAATAGGAACACAGAACAGAACAAGCCAGTAAAAATGTTATGGGGCTCTCCAAGTGATTTATAACCACAGTACTTAATAACCAATTTACATACTACAGTGGAACCACAGTATAATAAACATCAGCCGCAAGTATTTTAAACAAGTTTTGGCTAATATTGAAATACAAGCAGAGCAGAATGGAGGACAGTTTTGGCTATTTAACAAAAAAAACTACTCTAGTGAAAATGCTCTTCCTCCATTATGGCCTGACTTACTGAATTCCCTTTTTAACGCACACCATACCAGGAAAGAATCAAAATATATAGGTAAACCATGCTCTTTCTAGGAAGCAGCAATACAATTTCCTCACAATTCACAGTTGATTTGCTCTTGAACAAGACCTTCAGGAACTACCAATGCTTTGTCCTGGCATTTCAGTGCTGCTGGCCAAAGGGGGAAACCTCATCAAAGACAACCAACCAGTTGGTGGCTAAGTTGCATTTCTTGTACTCAGTAATTAATTCATGATACATGAGCCATTTCCCCACAGGCCCAAAGGGATGCTTCATTTGTAAGCATGTGAAAAATGTGGTTTCTTTTCTGCAGGCACAGGATTCTTCAGCACATCTGCATATGACTTTGAATGCATATGGTGGGCAGTCATAAGACACTTAGTTGAGGGCAATGTGAGTATCGTGCCAGGATTTTAATAAGTTAGAAAGCATCCTGCAGACGTATAAGAGAAGAATAAAGTGAAGACACTGCAAATAAGTGGAAAAGAGTGTCTATTTGCATATGACTTATCAAATGAGAACATCTGGAACTTACAATTTTAAAACTCTTTATTTTAAACTGAGATGGCTCAACTTCCAATTATTCTCTGTCTGTAGAATTCAAACTTTGCCTCTCTAATCCAGTTACTGCCACCAAGGGCCTTTCTCTATCCTTATCTGCACAACTTGGCAGAGATCCCAGAAAGGAGACAAGAAAAGTAGCACCCCTTCCCTTTTATACTCAGTGCACCCATTCTCTTCCATTTCCAAATTCCTTTGGGATTGGAGCAGGCAAGAGGAAAGAGTTATTAATGATTATTGATTTGTACATCATCTCACACCTGTTTTTGGACAACACTGTCAACACTGTCAGGCAACTCTTTACTGACTTTAGTGACCCAAAGCCCTGGGGAGAATTTTAAATAGTTCTTTTCACAGATGGTTGGAAATTACTTCTTTGAAACAACAGGCTATGCAAAAGTTCTGGTGCCATCTTAAGGCAAAGCATTGCTTGTCTGTATCATTGTATTTATAAACTGTAGGTGGTCAGGAAGTTTTAAATACTTAAACTTTTAAAACTTTTAGGCACTACTAATTACTTGATGCATCTTCAAATAGTCTTCTGCAGAAACCATGGGTTTCGCAGAAACACCTCAGGGACCATTCTGAGCACTAAAGGGAGGCGGAGTTAGGGGGGTTCCAGCTTTGTCCTCCTCAATGCCAGGCAGACACCTCTGCATTTGTGTTTTCTACACTGGAGCTTTAGATCTGATTTCATTGTAAAAAGTTGTTCGACTGCTAAAAAACATTGGAAAACACTGGTGTAAAAACTTCATTTCACCAAGAAGTTGGTGAGACACAAAGAAGAAGCTGCACGTGGTTAGTTAGTCACAAGCTAAGCAGTTCCAAACCAGGCCCCAGCACCAGGTCTGTGCTCAGTCATCTGACTCCATAATTCTCTCAGTTCCACTTTCTTCTCCAGCGACTCTGAATCTCCAGATACGAACCAAGTCGGCAAGCACAGATGCACAGTCAGTCTTAGCCTTGCTCTGAGATGGTCAGGATTTAGGTCAGGTAGAGGCTGGGTAAAGCCCACAGCTGAGTCTCCATTACTCAGTTGGCCCCTGCAGCTGGGAGGCATGAACTCTCATAGGCAGCTCCTTTTCTTTACAGAATAAAATTTTCATGTTTATTTTCGTGTTTCTGGGTTTCTTGTTTGTTTGTTTTAAGAATGGAGCTGCTGAATTGAAACACAGAGTCATGTTCCAGAGCAATCCAAATACTGGAGATGAGTGCGTAGGTTTAGGGACAGAATTCAACGTGCTCGAATAATGATTTTTGGAGGGCCCAAAGATTCTTTTCTGCTTAAGTGAAAATCATATTTTTTTAGTTTTGTACCAGCAAGTGACCTTTGGTTCTTAAAATATGAAGGGATTATCAACAGAGGCACCCTCTTATATTTTTCTGAGTTTTAAAAGCACTTTTGAAAAGCAATTTTCAAATACACCTGAAGTTTAACAAAATATAGAAAACAAGTATTTAATGTATTTCAAAAATAGAGGAAAAGGTGTAGACAATAAAGTGTTCTTTCTTATATTTTATTGCTAATAAAAATACAAGTTAATTTTTTAATACAAGTTATTTGTTAATAAAATTACACACACATGACATAGAGCTCAGGAGAAGAGAGATACAGCTCTAGAAACCCTTCAGTAAGACAAAATAGGAATTTCTCTTTTCTATGCAAAGATGATTACTATTACCAAAAACAGACACCCCAAATTCTTTTTTTATTAAAGCTTCCCTAGGAAAGTAAGTATATTCACAATTGAATGCTGTCTAGCTTATATACTTTTTTTTTTTTTACTTAAAATGGTATCCTCTTTCTACTTCTTTTCTTGCTATACTCAGACCAACAATTGTCTTTCAGCACTCCTGTGCATCTTGTTTGATATACATCTCTAAAAATTCCCTTGGAAACCTTTCTGTGACAAGTGTTAGTAGTTACTGACCAGTTGGTAAAAGACTAATAGGAGTTCAGTAGATTGGATGTAGCAGTCAATGTCCCTGAAAACTAGCAAAAACCATTCCCTAAAACCAGTAAATCTGAACCCCAACTGTTGCTTATTTCCACTTTGGAATTCATCACAACTGCCGCAATCCATCGAGAGCTATGAGTATTAGTTTTTTATGCTATTTCTGTGGAAAGATATTATTTTCAGTTATAATACATTCATTCCAAATTAATTGGTATTTCCATGTTGTTAACATCACAGCTATAAGATCCTTCTGCACTTTATCCTTGCTACATCTAATATGCAGCCCAGTTAGTATAGTAACTTTTTTTAAAACTTCTAGTATTAAGAGGGAAAAGTGTTCCAAAGAACAGAAAAGTGAACTGTCAGGAGGATGGGAATGAAAGACACAGAAGAACTGAGTATTTTCCTGGATCTTTCTCTTGGTAGTTGCATGGCCATGGACAAGTCATTCCATCTTTTTAGATTCAGCATCCTAATTGATAAAATGGTAACTGTGGCTCTGTCATAACTATCTCGTGGGATTGTCATTAGGAGCAAATAAGGTAATATATAAAAGTGCTTTCTGAAATAATTATTCATAATATCCTATGTTGACAGGACATATGTAATGAACACAAGGCAAACTACTATTATTGGAGATGCGAAGACTTGAAGGAGATAGTTTCCTTATATCCTATCCACAAAAGTTAGCAGTCTACCATGAATTCTCCCATTCCCAGAGTCCGTGAAATGTGGGAGGAAGAATTAGGTCAGACATATTGGAATCAAACCTACTAATTTAAATATCCAAGTTTGACATTAAAGTGTTTAATTATCACTAGTGTTTGAGTGCCCATTCACGAGCCTGTGGTTGAATAGAAAACAGCAGGAGTTTATAGGAGAATAATATTGATTATGAAACAATCAAGTCACTGCTCTTTTTCCACTTGGTGACTGCAATTACAAATTGTTTTCATTCTTACACAGCTTGGCTGCTTTATGATAGCATCGTTTCCATTTCCTTTTAAAAATAAATACTATCTCTTTGAGTTATATTAGTCCCTAAGTTGTATTCTTAGCTTTTCTTTCAAATTTTCTCAAACTCTTTTTTTTTTTTTGCCTTTACACGTTTCCTGGCTAACAGCTTTCTTTAGCTTAATTTCCTATCTCTGTGTAGGTTACATGATGTTCATCTAGGATTTTTGAGCACAGCCATGTCAGTTACAAAGTATCCAATAAGCTCCATATAGCTGATCTGATCCAGTTGTCAAAAAGCCTAAAGTAACAACTTTTTTGGGATTTGAAATGGTTAGAATAGGTCAACAAACTGCAGTTGGTTTGACCGCTTGCTGTTCAGCCTCTGGCAGATTCAACCAGCTGAACAAACCTCATCTGAAAGGATGATTCCCCAGTGAATGTCTGTGGTGTGAAATGAAGAGAGAAGCTCTGAGCCCACTGTACATCTGCTGTGTCCAGGGTAGGCCGGTGCTCATGGGTTCACTTAGTTTGTGGTCTGTGCACAGGAATCATCATTGCATGTGGATACTCACATACACAAAGGGCCCTCAGGAACTGTTTAGTGTCGTGCTTTTCATTTTTCTTACACATATTACAGTTAGTAATGCATGTTAAATTTTATAATAATAAGTAGTTCTAAACTGATTCAAGTCATTTCTGAAGTATCAAAACAATCCCAAGTTTAAGATTCTGCAGTAGTCAAGATGTTGGACTTTAATCCAATTTGTTGAATTATTTTCTAACCAAGATCTGAAAAGTAGTATTGAAGAAGAAAGCCTCTTATAGCCAATGGATCCCTTCTTTACACTTTCTGGAAAATAATAAGACTTTCTCCTGATTATTTTCTCTAACCTACAGTATTCACAGCCAACAAAACACAGAGTGGGTTTCCATCAGAACATATTGTTTATGTTGTATCACTGTGCTAAAGCCTTCCGCGTTCTCTTGGCTGGTTTCAGTTAAAGACTATTTGTTGTTTTCTCTCCTCTTATTAATAGGTAGAATATAATGCAGCAGATTGTCATAGCTCAAACATAAGGATATTCCCCATGCAGAAGACATGTCAGCGTCTGTGTGAAGCTACCAGTGAACTTCCTCTTCCTTATCAAAGTCACCACATATACTCTACCAATGAACTCATTACTGATTTTCTGCTGCATGGCCTCTTAATATTTGAAAGCGAGTCTACTCTTACCCTCACCTTTAATATCTATCTTTCTCCAACTCTGTCATACATCAGATCTCTCCAGGGCGCTAAGTCTCTGTCTCCAGCTATTACTTTCGCTGCTGATGAATTCTTCCTCCAGACCTTCTGCCGTGTCATCAGATCCGATGAACACTTGGCATTAAAATTTTCATTCTACTTCTATTAAAACCAACTTCGATAGTACGCATACAGTAATCGATGCTGACAATTCTGCTTGATTCAAGACAAGTCTCTGCTGTTACAGTTAAGTAAATTTCCTCTTTCTTGGCCTCAGGAGTGAGGAAGAACATCAGATTCTTCAATCTTAAAAGCAGTAATTAAGCCACTCACGTTCTCCTTGCTAAATTATCAGAAATCTTTTCTTCTTTTCCACAGTTCAAACCTTTGTTAACACTGCTGTCAATAAGTATGTTATGTGGGGACCAAAACAATCTAACACAAACTTGGGCTGTGTTATGGGATGAGATTAGTTCAGACTGAGGGCTGTTTTGGGGCCGGAGGATGAGGCGCTGATCAAAACTGCCTCAGGTGGACACTGCAGGTTAAACCACTGACTCCAAGCGTAGCTGAAGGTGCAGTGCACGTGCAAACACGGATGCAGAAGACCGGGCCATGCGTGTTGGCTGCCCTCAATCCACAGAGAGCTGTGTGAGGGTAAGGGTTCTGGTCCAGACCATCAGAAGGCAGGACCGAGACGAATACTGTTAAGTTAAAGAGTCAGAGTTCAGTTGTTTCTTTGCAATGCTTTTTTAGGAAGTGAATTCCCGATAGCCAGAGGTTTTCAAACAAAAGCAGGTCGTCTGATTGTGGTTGCTGCAGAAGGGAGATGAGACTAAAAGAACTTCGACATTTCCTTCCAACTCCAATAGTATTCAGTACTTTCCACTTGTTTTCTTTGAATCTACTTCATTGTATGCCTATCTTCTTTTAAAAAAGAGTGGAATGGGATAAACACATGTCTTTCCTATTAAGCCCTTTATGTCCACTAGATGAATGCGGCAGAGGCTGTTATTGGTTCAAAGAAATCTGTCTCCTCTTCCTCCTGGGTAGTCAGCTAGACTGTATTTCTCAGCCTCCTTTCCAATTAGGTACGTCCACGTGACCAAGTTCTACCAGTGAAACATGAGAAATGATGTGCACCGCTTCCGGCCCGGCAGTTCCTTTCCCTGACCAGCTCACTGGAGAGATCACCCACCACCCCTCCACCCCCTCCACCCGCCAGCGAAGGGCCCCAGGTGACTGGTGGAATAAACTGTTTGCCCAATTCTTCCCTCACCCTCTCTACCCTCCCTCCCAGTGAAGGAACACCTGCCTCAGAATGTTAAGTCACCAAAACCAAGCGTCCATTGTGGTTAAATCATTATGCACCTTCAGGTCTATTTACTAAGGCAGCCTGGCCAATGCTAATGAACTTAAAAGTTCACATAATAGCACAGAAGCATTCTTATTTTTTTGAACTAAAATCCCAGTTTATTTTCTTTGTATATAGTCCCCGAAACTAATGAATATTTTTAACACAATTATACAGAAGGCTTTTCTTTTGACAAATGTGTACAATTTATACTTAAAACATTGTCATGTTTTCTTTTTTCTTAAAATACCAATTTATTAAAATCTACTTGAAGTTTTTTTTACATTTTTAAATTACTTAGTGTACTGAAGGTGATAAATTGGATGCATTTATCCAACTTTTTGGTATACAACTATTTAAATTTTCTATATTTCTGGTAAGTTTTCTGGTTTTTTCATGAAGTTATTTTTACAAGGAGTGCACTCTGCATTATGGAAGAGCTCGATATTGAGGATTGAGTCAATATGGACTTTTACTTTTTCTCTGAAAAACACAAACTCTCTCTAGACATTTTTCACAAAGCTTAATTGATAAAATTATCTGATGGCTAAAGACTGAGCCAAATTGATGATGAGTCATAGCAAGATATACACAAAATAGATCAAAAAAATAACAAGGGCATTTCTAATAAAACAACCCCAAAACTAAACACCCAAATAAATATTATTTCCTACAAAATAGTCACTCTGGGAGGCTTATGATGAAAACAATTCTCACACACTTTTGAGGAAATTCAGTACTTTATACCTTCATATGACACATACACACACACACACACACACACACACAATTCCCAAATATTACCTAGCTTGACCAGCAAGCCACCATATTCATCAGAAATATTATATATTTTCATCAATATTTTTTATAAAAACCATTTTGGCATGAATTCACTAATAAATGAGAAAATAAAAACACATACATTTGAATAAAACAAATGGCTTATTTCCTTCTCAAGGTCCTTTTTCCCTTGGGGATTCAATGCTATACTTCATATTTTCAGAGTTCTTTCATTATATTCTTCCCAAGAATACTGAGTTAACTTTTAATTAGAGAACTTCTGCAATCTCTGGAAACATAGATCCACAAATCAATTTATCATACATGTTTGGTTAAAGGAAAATAAAAATACAAAAACATCTATATGTCTCACCTCCCATCAAACCTGTGCTTCAGGAAATCAAAGAGGGCTTTCTGCATCATGTCTGTTACCTTTGCAGAGGTGAGAAAAAAAGAATGAGGCAAACACACGCAGAGAGAGAGAAGTCAAAAGAGAGGTGGGAGGGAAGGGCGCTAGGAATGAGCAAAGACCTTATCACAGGCAGTCGACTCCTACAGGGAGGTTAGCGTGGAAGGTGCTTTTCATGCGTAACCCTGTGCAATTGCTAATTTTCCCCCTTGGTTTTTTCCCTCTCTCCCCTCTTCCCACTGCTGCCAGGAGAAAACAGGCTGGCTTTGTACACAGTTGCTGGCCATCCTTGGCACGCTTGAGCTATGCTCGCCTCCAGCGAGGAGCAGCTAGAGGCCAGAGGCCAGCCCTGGGCTTTAGCTGTCCTGCTTGTCTAGGCATGCTGGGGGAAATTCTCCATGCCCAGGGATGGGATTTTGTAGACCACTCTCCTGCTCATCTCTCTGACATTTCCAACTCAGAGAAAGAAAGAAAGAGAGAGAGAGACAGAGAGAGAGAGAGAGGATTATTAGATCTGCCTCAAAGAGATTCATTAATTCATTCAACAAATGTGTACTGAGTGCCTACTATGTGCCAGACATTGTCCTAGCTCAGTGGGAATGGTGCCCTGGAGGTTGCCCACCTTGATTTTGATGTCACATCCCCCTGTTTTTATCCATGCTAGCACAAAGTCAGATGGCAACACCCGAAATGTAGTATATCTAAGTCGCTACTCTTTTCCTGGTTAGATGATATTGCTTCATTAATCTCCAAAGTTCACTAATGTTTTCAGTGGCTTTTTTCCTATGTGTCCTTTAAAATAAATAAGCAGAGAAATACATGATGGAATATGTCATCACCTTGAGCACCCAGCAGGGTGAGATTTGTTGGTACTTTGAGCGGTGAGGTTTGCTAGAAGATTGTTTATATGTTCCCCTGTGCTGTTCATTCTCTGTTACTTTTAATAATAACGGGAATGGTCAAAACAGATAAAGTCCTTTTCTTTGAATTTAATGCAGAGCAGATCTTTGATCAGAATTTCCCCTTGAAAACACTGGGAGGGAGTTATTTCTAAGCAATGTAGTACGTAACAGATGAGAAGCGTGCAAGAGAGGAAGGAGAGGGCAAAGGGCCACCGGAGTCCCACACTGCACCACCCGCCTTCACATCCTGAGAGCTGGCTGCCATCGGTACCAATATGTCAACAGACCCTGGAGG
Source organism: Avahi laniger (assembly GCA_963575035.1). Taxonomy (NCBI): domain Eukaryota; kingdom Metazoa; phylum Chordata; class Mammalia; order Primates; family Indriidae; genus Avahi; species Avahi laniger. Next base: position 12,452 of record CAUYSK010095256.1, read on the forward strand.
AGCAACCGCCAAAAAGACTGTCTCCTGGGTTCTCGATCCAGAACGGAAGAGTAACAGATGATATTTGTACCTCATAACCTTTCAGTGACGGCCCCACTAACACCACCGGGCGCATGGATGGCACAACATCATAGGGGGGAATGTGCTCCGTCTGAAAGAGATGATTTGACACGTGTGACAAGGTGAGGCCGAGCGCCCCTCAGCAGCCACAACACTCATAATTCTCAGGGCACCACAGGTCCCCACCGAGGAGGCTCATCCCTTATGTTACAGCCATTGGGGTTACTGGCATGGAGCACTGCAGGCATGTACATACAGGAACGTGAACAGTAGGTTTAAAAAGGAAACACAACTTACCACTTTTTGCTTCTGTTTTGCTAAAAGACAACAACGAGAGCCATATCAAAATATGTAATCTCTGTAAATGACAGTATCCTGAGTTTAAAAGATGGAAGAATGTACCCATTTGTCCCTGTAATTATCTTTATCACTTCCCTATCACCCACTCTGTAGAGCTCTGCTCTATTGTTTCATTCTAGACATGTCAATTTTGAAGACATGGAAAACAGACAACTTCCTTCCTGTATGAATGACCTTATATCCTGATTTTGTGCTGGGTGGGGGTGGTAGACAGCAGTTCATACCAACATTGGAAGTTCCGGGCCAGACCTTAACCATGGGTTGTCCCTGTGCTGGACACAGCACAGTGTGGCTGGGAACAAGTTGGACAAACATAATTTGATAAAAGGAAACAGAATAACAATTTGGGGGAACAAATGACTGTCATCTCAACCACTAGTTATTTTTGTATATGTAACTTTGGTGAACCATGAGATAATTTTGCAGTCCCTTAGGTGTTTTTGCCCATTTTCTAAAACATTGACCCATTTTTTTGCTACTATGTTGCTTTCAAATTTCAAATAAATTTATAATCAGTGATTCCTGTTCTTTCCTGTTTGTAATAGCAAAGAACTGCAGTGTCCTGAGTGTCCAATAAATGGGAATGAGGCAAAATATACTCAATATCTGATTTAAAGTGGCTTTGTGGCCATCCAAGCAGGTCCAGGCTGTCTGGGGGCAACTCAGAGACCCAGTTTGGTCCAGTGCCCTGAGATCAGGAAGGATTCACATAAACAGTGACTTGGAAGCTTAGAATTGTTTAAGCGCCAATCCTGTTTCCTGCAGTTATGGGAGGCCAGAATGGAGCCTTGGACTTGCCATTCAGAACTGGCAATGGAATTGGAATTGGAAGTCAGGACATTGGATGCCATAATGCAGCAGCAGTTCTGGGCCAGAATGAAATTAGCCTACAGGAGTCTGGGAATGAGGCGGAAGAAAATTCCTGCATGAATACCTCCATAATTTCCAAATGCACCATAAGTCCCGATTAGGCCAGCACTGTCCCTTCATGACCATAAATTCCAGGACCCAGTTGTCTGCTGTTTAGGTACAAACGAGGCCATACCTCATCCAGGCCCTGTCTCATTCTCTGTTTCAACCCTCCCAGGCTCCATTGCCCAAAACATCCTAAAGTTTCACATGGAGACTGAAACAGAGCATTTTCTTGAGAGTCTAACGCTTTTTTGTCTTTTTTATAGGCCCTCACCATCTTAAAGTCTGCTTGGGTTCTTGGGTAGAATAATAAACTTGTTGCAGATCGATTTATACAATGGACACTTACTGACTCTGGGGGGTAAATAAGATTTTTCAAAATTCTATTATAATGATCTGAATTTTGAGTACCATTAGAACGCTTTAATCAAATCAAATTGCCATAGAAAGCAAATAAGCAATGAAATATTAAACGGAAAAATCTTTAAATCAAGCCTTTAAATCGTTTCCAAATTAGTAGAAATACCTGCACGTGTGTTCAAAAAGGAACACATTCCATTAAAAAGAGTTTAACTAAAACCCTCACCTGTTGATGTGGGAGTTGCTCGAAATGTCCCCGATACCATTTCTCCAAGACTTGAAGAAGAATTTCCACTTGATTTCCTAGGATATAGAAAAGGAACTTAAGACTCACTCCCCAGATTCTTTGAAAATAGAATTTGAAAGTACAAAGTTTTCTTTGGCCTTAATCCTACTACATAATTCAAAACACACCAAATTCTGCTACAGAGAAGAACTTCAAGAATCTGTCTGTCCAAATGTTTTCTTTGATCTCATTTCTCAGAAAAAGTGGGGAACTAACTGAGACCCAGAAATATTTTGCAAAATTATCTCTTCTAGTTTTTCAGTGCAGAAATTAGGCAAAAGAATCACTGGCAGGAATGTTCTTGTGAACTGCCTGCTGACCTAACGCCAGTCACCAACGTGCCAGTCAGATGTTGAGCACAGCTCAAAACAAGCAGGAAGACCTGGAGAAACCATTGCTTCTTATAAACGATCATGTGGGAGTTTGAGTTAAGAACTAACCATAAGGAACTGGTCACAAGTGATTTTATTGGTGACCCAGAATGGAAGATCATAGACATTGGTCTCCTCAGGTGTGCTTTGGAAGCTTCCCTGGAGCCCAAAGGGGCCATCGAGGTGCCACCTTTCTACTTCCCTTGTGTCCCTCCCTTTTAGTGCTCAAGGGTATGATCCCTAAAGTCAGAAAAATCTAATTTCCCATCCAAGCCCTGCCACCTACTAGTTGCACAACATCACATCTTTGAATCTTAGTTTCCCCATCTATAGAAGGAGATGCTGTACCTCACAGGGTTGGTATAAAGATAAAATCATGTCTGTGAGCTCTTGGCTTTACTATTGCACCTGCCACAAAGTAAGCTTTTAATTCAAAAGTATAACCAGTCATGCAATGCTTAATGAAGGAAATGTGTCATTAGGTGATTTCGTCATTGTGGGAACATCCGAGTCTACTTGCACAAGCCTACATGGTACAGCCTACTACACACCTAGGCTATGAGGTATAGCCTATTGCTCCTGGGCTAGAGACCTGTTCAGCATGTTACTGAACACTGTAGGCAATTGTAACACAATGGTAAGTACTTGTATATCTAAATACATCTAAATATAGAAAAGATACAGTAAAAATACAGTATTATAAACTTATGGGACCACTGTCATATATGCAGTCTGTCATTGACCAAAATGTCATTATGTTGCACATGACTGTAATAGTATTATGGAATAATTATAATAATAACAATAAAACTCTGGAAGAGATGATAATTCAGTTATTATTTTATTCAACAAATACTGATTTTGCATCCCTGTTCTGGAAGCTAGGAATATAACAGTGGCAGGACAAGGGTAGGAGGAGACAAAACCCCTTTCATTACTGAGCCATATTCCAGTGGGAGATGTCAGTACAGGCTGAGCATCCCTTAACCAAAATGCTTGGGAGCAGAAGTGTTTCCGGTTCCAGATTTTTTCAGATTTTGAAATATTTACATTACATACTTACCAGCTGAGCATCCCTAATTTGAAAATCTGAAATCCAAAATGCTCCAATGAGTGTTTCCTTTTGGAGCATTTTGGATTTTGGATTTTTGGATTATAGATGCTCAAACTGTACCAAACAAGATAAATAGGTAAATACATTAATATAATATTTCTGAGAGTAATAAGTGCAACAGAGAAAACTAAGTCAGAGAGGATAGGAAGTGCGGGGAAGGGAGTGGGTACAATCTGAAATACAGTTGGCAGGAAATGGGTCCCTGGAAAGCTGATATTTAACAAAGATCTAAAG
>CAUYSK010095259.1:0-108670 GCA_963575035.1 Avahi laniger
TGCAACAATGAGGTGACAAGCACGAGGACAAATAAACACACTGAGGAAGGCAGAGTGGAAAAAATAGACCTCAGTTTCTTGAGGACATTGTTGAACTACTGCACCAAGTCAGGAATATCGATCTGCAGACTTATTGCTGCAAGGGTGTCATGATGCTTAAGCTACTATTTGGTTTTCTGTTCATTGCATCCTAGATGGTGCATTCAATGAACGGGACAGGGAGGGAGCAACAAAGCTTGCTGGGGACAGACGACGTGGAGGAACAGCTGGAATCATGTCAGCTGTCCAAAAAGGATATCATGTTTAACAAAAATAGAGCAAATTTAAATATGGTGGCTGTTTCTAATAAAATATATTAATAATAAATAGAATACTTATTATGTTTATTAGAATTTATTAATTATATAATTATATTATGTTAATAATAATATATACTTAATAATGGTTTAAATAACAAAATAAAAGCAGCAATTTTGTGCATATTTGTTTCCCATCTTATTTCTTGCTATTTACTGTGTGCGCAACTCCTCTGACGATATCAGAATATCTAGTTTCCCACATCAGGACAGCGCTTCTTTCCCTGTCTCCTGCTTGGCATCTTAGAGCCTAGTGAACAACATGGTGGGATGTTCCCAAACAACAGGAAACAAGTCCTGTTGGCCACTACTTACTGAGAAAATCATAACCCATCACAGCATCCTTAAAGATACATTTTCCGTTAGCTATGAGAACTCTTAAAAATGGTTCTTATGTATTCTGGTAACTGACCTGTCAATGTTAGAAAAATAGAGAATTCCAAGGTACAAGGAGAATTACCAAAGGCAAATTAATAAGAAAACCAGATAAGTTATTCTCAGAACAATAATCATTAATCAACCACTAGGGAAGCATGCACATCATCACATCTTTTCTAAAATTACTCGTCATCCACAGACCTCCTTTCTCCTTGCATTTGTACCTTTCAGGCAATCAATACCAGAAGATGAAGATGTTGATTTCTTTTTTTGAAATAAAGGTCAAAGCATGTTGCAAGCATATAGCATTTATTTAGCACTTACTGTGCTAATGTAATAATAATCCTTTATCATGACATCTTGTGGACTTTTCACAAGAACGCTCATACAAGCTATTCCCTTTTCCAGATGAAGAGCCTAAGACCTTAAAAGGTTAAATAATTTTCCCAAGTTCACATAGCTAGAAAGAAAGTGCCGCAGCTAGAATTTAAACCTTTCCGATTCCAAAGCATGTGTTCTTAATACTCCTATTGCACTGTGTCCCATATTTTATGTATTATGGAGGTATTGTTGAGGTATTACAATGCCTCATTATCTACAATTTTTTCATACTAGTCTAGAGTTTCACAATTCATCAAACCAGTAAAATTGAAGTTCAGCCTCAAAAAAAAAGAAAAATACTTGATTTTATGTTTTCTGACTTCAGTTCAATTTAGTTTGACCTCAATTTCCATATTTATAGAACAGGGATTCTAATACCAGGTCTACACTTAAATTACATTGCACATTGATTACTTAATGAGAGTTCATATCTGGACACCTTCAAACAATACCCGTTCCAGAAGCCTACCCAAGACCTACTGAATCAAAGATTTTTGGTGGTGGGCCTGGGAATCCATGGTTAAGAAAAATGACTTTATTACTTTATAAAAATTATATAAGCTTTGTATAAAAATTCCAAGAATATAGAAAAAGAAGAATGTGCTTGCAGGAGAGAGGACTATCCAAGGAAGATGATAGTGGCGGCGGTAGTGGTGGTAGCAGTGGTAGTGAGGATGATGACGACAAAAACAGCCCATTCCATTGATTAGATAGAACATGCCAGAATTTACATGTCTTGTTTAATCATATTTAATCCTTCCAACAATCTTATAACTTTAAACACATTATTTTCCACATTATATAGGTAAAATCATTGGAGCCAAAAGTGTTCGAGATATCTGTTGCCTTAGATATCTAGGGCTTCTGTAACAAAGTACCACAAACTGAGTAACTTAAGACAACATACATGTATTCTTTCACAGTTATGGAGGCTAGAAGTGTCTGCAGGGCCATCCTCTTTCAGAAGCCTCAGGGGGAGGCTCCTTCCTAACTCTTTCAGCTTCTGGTAGCACCCAGCCATTCCTTGGCTTGTGGCAGCAAAACTCCAGTCTCCACCTCAACCGTCATGTGGCTGTCTTCCCTCTGTGTCTCCTTCACATGGTGTTCTCCCTGGATGTCTGTGTCCAAATCTCCCTCTTCTTATAAGGGCACCAGTCATATTGGATTAGACTCTATCCTAATAACCTCACTTAATTACTTCTGCAAAGATCCTATTTCCAACTAAGATCACATTCACAGATATTGGAACACATTCAAAGATATTGACAGTTAGAACTTCAGCATAACTTTTGGAGAAATGCAATTCAACCCATAACTCTGTCCAAGGATACATTGGCTAGTAAAGCCTAGAAACTAGATTTGAATTTAGGAGATACGAGAATCTGGCCTCTTGGCCATGATCCACTACATATTCTATCTCAGTGACATGCATTTGGAGGAGATGTGTACAATGCCTTGAGCAAAAATATCCTTCAACTATTCAGTAAAAATTTATTTACAGGAGAACAAAACTTTGGGTTGGTTTCAGACATTTCCTCTGCAACAGTTAGAAGCCTAATGGCTCCACAGGGTTTTGAGGGGGGAAAAGTTATGAGCTAAGAACATCATAACCAGCAATTTGTCTTTCAGTGGGACAGGCGGGCACTCTCAGAAATGCAAGCACAGAGAAAATAGTCCACTTGTTGAAAAACTATTTGAAGATACATTCCAGTGGTTCACAGGGTTTGGGATTATGTAGACCAGAAAAAATGTCAAAAATAATTTTGAAACTGACATGAGATTGCCAACTTTTAACATTGTGAGGGTGTTTAAAACAAATCAAACTACCATCTAGTATTATAATCATTTCATAAAAGACATCATTTTAATGTCAAAAATATTAAAAAGATATAATCTGATACTATTTAAATTGAATAATTTAGCTTTATGAACAAAAATCATTATTTAATATTTTGCTCCAGAGTAGTGAAGCATTTTTTCCATAGATAAGATCTCATCTATGAATGGTTGTTTGAAAACCAAGAACTGACAGGAACAGAAGAACATCAGTGAAAATGAGCTCTGGCCAGCACTCCATGATTTATGCAACTGAGAGAAAAATATTACTTGAAACTGACTGTAATCATTTCCATTTTCTAAGGAAAGTTTCAGTGGGAAAATAAATCTTTGCAGTTCTACTCCCTTTCACATACAGAGGATGGTGGAGGGTCAGGAGAAGATAACTTGTTCCCTCGACCGACATCTGGGTTTCCACTTGGTGTTTTCCAAAATTCTCATAAAAATATCTATGAAAGGACCAGTAATTTAAAATGATGATTTGAACTCTCACATTTAATTAATTCTCCCTCCCAAGTTCTCTGTTAGGAAAAAAAGCCCCTATCTGCATTGAAACCAGGTAGTGTCCATTTGGCTAAAATTTCTAAGCAATTGAAGTATAGATGAGACTGGATTGAGAAAAGGGCTTATCAATCAATCTGTGATTCATAACATATAAAAAGTGAAACCTATGGAGAAAGAGGAAGGGCCACTAAGCAAAATTTAACCAATACCTCCCTCCCCAAACTTAGAGTAAGAGGAGCTTGGAGCCAGGACAGCCAGATCTGGGGGTGAGTGCATCAGGAACCAACACAGAGTCTACCTGAAGCATTCAATGGCAGTTTACACTTGGAATGAGTTCAGGGCAGTGTAAAGCAGGGCAGTTGCAAAGCTGGCTTAAAACTAAAGAAGTGGGAGTTGAGAACAGGCCTGAAGCATTGCCCTGGAGCCCTAGCTAACTGTGAGTCAGAACTACCAACAGGAATACAAGCTCTTAGGCAGAGCAGTGACATTCATGCCCCATACCTGCTCCCTCCCTCTCCTCCTAGGCAAATGGACTTCCTACCTTATTGTCATAAGGTAATCAATCCTATGGTAAACCAAAACATGGTAGCCTCCATTAAAAAGCTTGGGCTCTGAACTACACCAAGATTTAAAGCCGGGCTCCTTGATTTGCTAGCACTATAACTATTGGCAAAATATTTAACCAGTTCTGTGCCTCGATTAATTCATCTTTAAATGGAGACCATAATAGTACCTACATCAAAGGTTTTGTCTTGTTTTGTTTCATTTTTTGAGGATTGGTGATTTAATGGAAAAGTTGGGAGCTAAGAATGTTATACCCAATATATAGATTACTTAGCTCTGTACTCAGCAAATGTAGTTACTATTATTATTGATGTTATTATCAATATTATTACCAACATTACCAATATGTACTCTGAAATAGATATTATTATACCCATTTTATACTAAATGACATGAAGATTTAGAATTGTTTTTTTAAAGGTGTTTAATTTTCAGATAATTAATGACAAACACATTTGAATTTTGAATCCAGATCTGACTCAAAGCTCATATTAGTTTCCTATTGTTGCTATAACAAGCACCACAAACTTGGTGCTTAAAAACAACACATTCATTATTACTATCTTACAATTCTGTAGGTCAGAAGTGCTAAATGGGCCTCACTGGGCTAAAATCAAGGTGTAGGCAGGGCCGTGTTCCTTCTGGAAGCTCTCGGGGGAGAATTAATTTGCTGGTCTTTTCCAGTTTTAGAGGCTGCCACACACATTTTTTTGGCTTGTGGCCCCCTTCCATCTTCAAAGCCAGTAATGGCTGGTGGGGTCTTTGTCAGGCTGTATCACTCTGCCACTGACTCTTCTGCATTCCCCTTTTACTTTATAAATCCTTCTGATCAGACCGCGCCCACCTGGATAATCCAGGTCACTCTCCCTATTTTCAGGTCAGATGATTAGCAATCTTAACTCCATTTGTAGCCTTAATTTCCCTTTGCCATGTAACCTAATGCATTCTGGGTCCTGAGATTAGGATGTGGACATCTTTGAGGGACCATTATTCTGCCTACCACAAACCCCATGCCACTGTATTATTTACATCTCCTTACCCTTCCATCTGAGGTAGAAAAATTTGAGTAGGGACTCTATCTTTGAAAGAACTTATCTCAGTGCCTCCAGTTTGATAAACGGAATCTCTCCTTTTTTCCCCAATCCGGGTAAGATAGGAAAACAAAAAGGATTCAGTGCTTTAAAAAAGGACCAATCTGAGGAATCAGAATATTCTTTATTTGTCATAGAATTTCTATCATAAATGGAAAGAAATAAATGTAGGTATATATCAGTTCTATATTCAAAAATCCTCTTCTATATATCAGCAATAATTAAACAGAACTATTGAAAAAATTTCCTTGTCACAATGACAACAGAAATATTCATATTTAGAAATAAACTGAATAGCCAATTTGCAACATTGACTAAGGTACTATACTATGGGAACAAATACATCCCCAAATCTCAATGTCTTAACACAGAGAAAAGGCTTACATCTTCGTCACTTAAAACCTGATGCAGGCTGGGTGACCCTTCAAAACTGCCATCCTTCAAGCAGGAACTCAAAGATCCAAACAATTTCCATTCTGTGACTCCACTATTCCCAGTATGTGGTCTCTGTGGCCACCACCCCCAGGGAATAGAGTGTAAAGGACACACACACACACACACTCTTGATTCCTTCTGATCGTAAGCAGCAAATGTCCTTTATACTCACAGACCATTGGTCAGAACTGATCACATGGCCCAGTGTAACTGCAATGCAAGGGCATCTGGGAAATGCAGGCAAGCCGTGGAATACACAGTGAGTACTCCTCTGTGCAGGGACATAAAAGAGTGAATAAAATGGAAGATATACCATGTTTCTGTATTAGGAGAGACAATATTGTCATGGTGATAATTCTCTCCAGTATAATCTATGGCTGTAACATAATCCCAGACACAGTACCTAATAAAACGATTCTAAAGTTTTTCAGGAAAAATAAATGAGCAAGAATATGCAAGAAAAGTTAGAAAATGAAGTAGGATAAGTCAAGCCTCTCCACTAATGTATTAAATGTGCTATGAAGCTTCAGTAACTAAAATAACTTGGTGGTATTTGCCCAAGAATAGATAACAAGATCATTGGAACAGAATGAAAGGTCTAAGAATAGAGCAAAGAATACATAAATAAGTAGCATATGATAACGGTGACATATTAAGTCAATATGGAAAAAACTGCTTATGTGAAAAACAATCAAAGGGCCACTGATCACCACTTTAGAGGAGAGATGTTAGGTCTGTACCTTACACCATGCTCCAACATTTGTTTCAGGTGGATTAAAAATTTTAAATGAGTCCACAGACAAAAATACAGGCTTGAGAGGGACAATCTATACATGATTTAAGCCAGAGAATCCAAGAGGATGAAGATGCATGCTTTTTTAACCTAAAAAATTCTGTGTCCCAAACAACGAATCAAGTTAAAAGGCAATCAAAAATAAGGAAAGAGGCCGAGCGCGGTGGCTCACGCCTGTAATCCTAGCTCTCTGGGAGGCCGAGGCGGGCCGATTGTTTGAGCTCAGGAGTTCGAAACCAACCTGAGCAAGAGCGAGACCCCGTCTCTACTAAAATTAGAAAGAAATTAATTGGACAACTAAAAATATATATAAAAAATGAGCCAGGCATGGTGGCACATGCCTGTAGTCCCAGCTACTCGGGAGGCTGAGGCAGGAGGATCGCTTGAGCCCACGAGTTTGAGGTTGCTGTGAGCTAGGATGACGCCACGGCACTCTAGCCCAGGCAACACAGTGAAACTCTGTCTCAAAAAAAAAAAAATTTCCATTATAAAAAGAAAAAAAAGTAAAACCTTAACACATGTGTCCAGTCAAGCATTAGGTTGACACTATCTTCATTTCATTCTTTTCTCTCTCACCCTCGTGACACGTTATGTTCCAGATACACCAAAGCCTATGGTTATCCAATAAAATATATTCACAATTTTAGTATGTGGATTTTAACAAGATGTTAATTAATATTTATTTTGGTTTTCTTATGGTCAGATATATTCAAATGCCCACGACCAACACTACTGTATTGCTAACGATAGTCTACAACAGAGCAACATTGATTTTGCATTGTTAACACGTACATTTTATTGGAACACTGTATATCACATTTCCCGAACACCTATCAATTCTCTTGCCTACCTCCAAACCTTTCTTCATACTGTTTCGTCTTTCTGGGTGCCCTTCCCCACTTTACCACCTGGAAAACTCCTCCTATGGCCATCTCCAATGCCAGCCCCTTTGTAAGCCTCGCTGTGTCCTCTCCTCCTCAGCCCCCACCTGCTGTTCTAGGCAAAGTCAGTCGCGCCCTTCTCTGTGCTCCCAGCCACTGGTGCAGACCCCAGGACCACCCTGGGTTGTGAGCGGTGGCTGCCTCCCCCGCTGGAGGAGAACTGCTTGGTGTGTTTTCTCCACATGTATATCACCCAACCTGAGCACATGGTAAGTGATCAATAAGTTCTTGAAAAAAGAATGAGGGGAGGGAGGGAGGGGAAAAAAAAGGAAAGCAGGGAGGGAGAAGAAAGGGAGGGTGCAGAGAGACTCCTCAGATAAGACCTGAGTCCTCAGAGAGCCCAGAAGCACTTCGTCCCTTACTGCTCACGTCAAGCATGGGAGAGGAACTCACTGTCCACCCAGCTCATGCCCCACCAGGGGGAACAATCTCTAAGCAGACGTGTGCTTCCTACAAGATCCTCCATTTGTCTCCTTCCTCCAATCCCAAAATCAACAGTGACAAAATTAACAAAATTCACCCTCCAAGTTTCTAAACAGCTTTGGGTTTTTTGTCCCCAATCCTATAGACCACAAAGAGGGTGGGCAAAGCCCCATAGCCTTGTTTCTAGGCCTTTCCTAAGAACTCCCACTTGGGAAGGCCTCCAGCAAGGTGCTTTGGTGCCTTATGGGATCCAAGGCCCTGACAGAAGCAGGAAACGTGATTATGACCACTCTCTGCAGCAATTACTGGCTCGGGCACTCTAACAGCTCTTAGCAAAACTTACCCTTCCATCATCCTGAAGACAGAAACAGCAGTTGCAAATGAGTGCCAACCCCTACAGCAAGGGGCCTGTAGGGTTAACCCGTGGGAGCCCATGATCCCTGACCCAGACCTCTAATACCTGGAAAACCCCAAGGTCCTGAAAGGCACCAATGCTGCCACCCCAGAGGATGCTCGTACAACCCTCCCAGGGGAGCTGTGTGCTCTTCAGGTAGGTGACTGCTTCTGGTGTCCTGTCTAGAGCCACTGCTCAGCAGGCCAAGTCAATGGCCATAGGTTGAGGTTCAGGTACCACTTAAAATGTGACTGCATCACAAGGGTGAGTGTGAATCTACTTAGCATGTCCCACCACCCTCTCAGGATCTAAACGTGTCCCCTGTGCCTGGTTAGATTTGGTTCCAAGAAAGAAACTCCCCTGCATTTTGGTCTAGGGGACAAACATGAAATTAATCTGATACATACAGAGAATGGGGTGCAGGTGGGTGTGTATTCAAACTGGGGGCTTTTTGCTTTAGTCACAGTGGGAGAGGATAGATCCCCAAATGTCCCAAACACCTGTTGAAATACCAAGTGACCTCAGAAGCCATCTGCCCCTTCAACACACAGCCCACAACCACCAAGGCTTATGCATCATTGGCATTCTGGACAACCCCCACCTAAGGGAGGCGGGATAGAGGCACATTTAAGAGCAGGCCTCTGGAATCAGGCAAACCGAGTCCAAACGCTCGGTTTCAACAACATCCCTCATTAGCTGTGGGTCCTGGGAGAGGATTTCTCCAAGCCTGAAGACTCATCTATCAACTCACTTTTGTTTTAACTTCCCTCACCGGGTTGTCAGGAGCGTTAAATGAGATGATGTGTGAATCACCCAGTGCCTGGCACGCAGCCACACGGCGTTCACCCCTATGAGTGGTTTCTGTGATCAGTCCAGAGGAACAATAAAAACTGAGACTTTTCGGGTGCTTACTTTAATGGCGATGCTTCACATGCACCATGTCAACTCATGCGATCCTCGCAGCAACCTAAAGAGGTAGGTACTATTATGACTTCCATTTTATAGATGACAAAACTGAGGCATCATGATGTTAAATATTTTGTTCAAGGTCCACAGCTCACAAGTGACTGAAGTGACAGAATCTGGATTTAAGCTCAGGCTGTCTGGCTCCAGAGTCCAACTCTAACCCCGCACTCCACTGCCTCTAGCGGAATACACCAGCAACTTGTGACTGCAGAGTCATGCTGATGGGCAGCCCACCGAGCACACTGGCATGCCTGTCCCACTCACTGCCTGTCTGGCGGGAACGAGCTCACCAGCCAACAAACGAGGCTCCCCTTGTTGTCTGCTACAGACGAGTCAGGACTGCTTGGCATTTTTCTTGTTGCTTTTTATTAGGTATTTCATTAGGTTTCTTCATTTGCCTACAGGGCTCACCATGATGTTCTGGGGATTCCCATAAGCAGTTTCCTTCTTGTCCTCCTTCTGGGCAATTCTCTCTTGGCTTCAGGACTCAACTCAGACATCAGTTTCTTCTGGAAGCCTTCCAGATTGATTAACATATTAGCTGCCATATGAGTTGTATTTAACTCATGTTGGTTTTAAGCCCGGGGCCTCATGAAGCAAAACCTGGAAGTTGTTTGTGAAAATCTCACTTGATGTTCTTATTGTCACAATTAATATTGACAATTTCATTCTAAAAACGTGGATTGTGTTGCATGTAACTCACGCACAGAAAACAATAAAAAATAACAAATTTTTCATTAAATTAGAAAGGATCGTTTTGAGTTTGAAGTTTTTATTCTGTTTTCATAATAAAATACCATGGCCCCAAGGAAAAATTTTTTTTCTTAGTGTGTCAGTCAATGTGTTAAATGCCCTTGTTCTGTGCTTCACAGCTCCCTAAGCAAACATCTAACAGAAGCATTTATTGCACTGCATTGTCAAGGATGGTCGATGTTTCTGTCACTACACCTCTGAGCTGATGGTCTGCGAGGGCAGGGTTAACATTTTATGCCATTCGGTGATCCAGCCAACATGGGTTACTACCTCTAATAGAACATGTCAACACATAGTAAGTGCTCAATAAATGATGTGTGATCAAATGAGGACCTTCACCCTCCACTGTCCCTAGTGAAGGGACTTCAAACACTCTGTTGACAGTAATTTTGCTGTATCATTTAGGCCAATATTTTAAAAGCAAATCTCGATCAAGAGCAACAATAAAATCTTTGTGTTCCTCTCCAGGTTGAGAGAGACTCCCCTAGCCTCTTCAAGAAGAAAGAAAGGTTAAAGAGATGGAGAAGTATGGAAGAGATATGTTACAATGCGTCAAAATTCTAGTACAGATACCTCATTTGAAAAAATTATCTGTAAAAAGGAATGAAGTATCAATACATGCTACAAATTGGATGAACCTCAAAAATATGCTAAGCGAAAGAAGCCAGATATAAAAGATCAACATATTGTATGGTTCCTTTTATATAAAATATCCAGAATAGGCAAATACATAGAGACAGAAACCAGATAAGTAGTTGCCAGGGGCCGGGGGTGGGGTAGGGCAGCGGTCCCCAACCATTTTGGCACCAGGGACTGGTTTCATGGAAGACAATTTTTCCATGGACTGGGGCGGGGGGTGGTTTCAGGATGATTCAAGCGCATTACATTTATTGAGCACTTTATTTCTGTTATTATTACATTGTAATATATAATGAAATAATTATACAACTCACCATAATGCAGAATCAGTGGGAGCCCTGAGATTGTTTTCCTGCAACTAGACGCTCCCATCCAGGAGTGATGGAGGCAGTGACTGATCTGACAGGAAGCAGAGTTCAGGCGGTGATGCCGGCAATGGGAGCGGCTATAAATACAGATGAAGCTTCACTCACTCGCCCGCCACTCGCCTTCTGCTGCGCGGGCGGATTCCTAACAGGCCACAGAAGGGTACCTGTCTGAAGTCTGGGTGATTGGGAACCGCAGGGGTAGGTGATGAGGAAGAATCACTTGAAGGAAACAGGGTATTGTTCTGGGGAAATGAAAACTTTTTAAACTAGAGAGATGGTGGTTGCCCAACACTGTGAATGCACTAAATGCCACTGAACAATACGCTTTAAAGTGATTAGTTTTACACTAAGTAAATTTCACCTCAATTTTTAAAAAAATAAAAGACAAAATCCCCAGACCCACACTAAGGAGCTTGTCCATGCTGTTGTGAGCTTGTCAAGTACAGGGTGACCACCCTAAGGCTCATCTCAGCCCCTCGCAGCCAGTGCAGTGTCTGGGCAGGCGAGACAGGGCAGAGCCTGCTGTCTGCTAGTCTACAATCCAGCTGCATCCAAGAGATAGACTCAGGGATCCCTGGAAAGGCATTCCTGGGGACTCCCTTCCTGGATATCATCACCATAGCTGAGTGGAAATATTAGGCTGGGGATAAACAAACTGAGCCAGGGACAAAGCACTCTAAGTGCCCCAGCTTAATACAGACTCTGCTCAATAGTCTTAAAATCAATGCGGTTGTCACTTAGCTTGTGAAGGATCATGCTTTTGGGAAAAGACGCATTCCTATGGGCCTGGCACACCAGAAGGGAGAAGGAACTCTACCCAGGGTATTCTGAACCTTCCCCTGCCTTCCTCCCCTCAGTCCTCTACCCTGGGAGCCCCCAGTCCTGTAACGAAATACCAACTTCTCCAAAGCCATTTGCTTATGTTGCAATTTAACGGCAATGGTCTCCATTTCTCTTTCTGGGAACCTTCCAAAAGGATCTCCTGTGTACTAGGGAGTCCAGGGTAAGCCAATGGCTTCTCCTGTGTAGGTGCTGCTTAGTCTGGGGAGTTTGGAAAAGCAAGAAGAGGGATTATAGACCCCAGGGGACAGGACATCCAGAGCCAATACCTGCCAAGTCATGCACAGCTGACAAACCACCAAACTCCCTCTTTCTCTCCGCCCCCAGTCCAATGACAGGAGTGGACTCCCAGTCACCACCTTTGCTCATCTAACCTCAGTCACCTTGGCCACAGTTGACTGGACCAAGGGTGGACACATGGCTTGAGCTAGCCAATCACAGACCTCTCCCTGAGAATCGAATTGGGACCATAAGATAGAACCAGACCTCTCCATGAAGCTGCATGCATGCGTATGAATTTGAGAGCTCAGGGACGGCCACTGTTTCCTGGTCTGTGATCTGGTGTGTGGTCAGCTGCTCCTGAAATAGTTCTCTGTGATCTGTGCCTCCTGGTATTCATGCCTGTGTGTCATTTCCTGTCCTTGAGTGTGGGCTGGACCTAGCTACCTGTTTCTAACAAACAGGATATGGAAAACGTGATGCACTTCCGAGACCAGGAGGTGAAAGGCTGTCACTTCCTCCTTGCTTGCTCTGGTGAAGCAAACTGCCATACTCTGAGGCGAGGCCCACATGGCTAGGAACTGAGGGTGGCATCCAGCCCGCAGCCAGCAAGGACTGTAGCTCTGGACCTAACAACCATTCAGGAACTAAGTCCTGCCAACTCCCTGTGGTGAGCTTAGAAACAGATCCTTCTCCAGTCGAGCCTTGAGATGACTGCAGCTCCGGCTGACACCTTTGCTCGCAGCCTACAAGAAGCAGAGGACCCCAGTAAGCCTCCCCTGGATCCCAACCTACAGAAACTGTGATGTACTAAATGTTGTCTTAAGTCACTAAGTTTGGGGCAATTTGTTACACAGTGACAGGTAACTAATGCACGGTCTGAGAAGAGAGAGAAGGTAAAGCCAAGCTGAAGAGAGAAGAGAATGAAGCAGATACACATAGAGAAGGAGAAATGAAAGACAGAGGGAAAGCTGGTCATCGGAGCTCTCCACGGATTGGAGTTGATGTGACAAGACCAATTAGAGGGAATTGCTATCATTCAGGCAAGAGATGACGGTAGCAGATGTAAAGCCCTTTTCTGTGAATGAAGAGTAAGAGAGGAAAATGTTCAGGGAAAAAAAATCAGGTGAACAGTTTTATTTTACTATATCGTCAGTTAATATGGAAAATCATGACATAATTCAGTTCAGCACATGCATTTTGAACTGTGTTGGTGCTCCTCCAATGCCACGAAGATGAAGATGACAAGATCCTTGTTCCTCAAGGTGCTTAAAATGTAGAGGCAGACAGACAAGCATGACACAATGGATTAAGTACCCTGTTTGGCCTATGAGCAGAGTGCTGTACGTTGAAAAGAAGAGAGAGAGATTAATTGTGTCTAGGAAGACAGAGAAGCTTCTCAGGGGAAGTGACATGAATATGCACACTGATCACACCTATGGAAAAATGTATTTCATGCAGTGACAAGGACATAAAAGGAATTCAGAGTAATAAAATGAATATAGTTCTATGTTCTTTGTATGCTTTCTTGTCTTTGGGGCATAATAAAAAATTCATTCTTTAATTTAGGGGAACAACAAGAACTTAGATCAAGGAGTGAAGGGAGACCACCCGAGGCAGTTTGGAGGGTTCCATGTAGCCTCTGTCCACTTTGGAAGAACAGATCAAGACATGAGCTTTCATGGAGAAAACGGTAACCTTGGCTGAGTCACAGTTGTGAATGGAGGCCCTGGAGATGGACAGATGTGGCTGCTCTGTGTGTACCCAACTCTTCCACTGATCACCTGGGAGACCTGGGCCAAGTTACCCCTCTAAGACTCAATTTCTTCCTTGTAAGCCGGTGGTAATATTTTTGTTGAAAGGATTAAATTCAACAATGTTGTGGTGTTGCTCAAATTAGGATTCACATATATATTTTTTGAATCTTAACAATTTTCTAAAACTCTATTTTTTAATGTAGAGGTTTGCATTTGAATAGTAGGCTAAAAATTCTAATATTCACATAGTCCAGATCATCTGGTTGACTACCTCATAAGCAAGTCTTGGTGGGAGATTTAAGTATCAAAAGATTTCAATGGCATTTGTGCTAGTGTTGGCACCAGTAACTACTATTTTAATGACCTTGGGCTGTGAGAGAAAGACAGACTTAATATATAATGTGTTATTATCTTAATACGTTAAAAGAAAGTTAATATGTAAAAGCTACTTTGAGTTAAAAATAGGCCAAATGATGTCACAGCACACTGTACAAATGGAAACTTCAGGGTGGTGCAGTGTTTAAATAGAGAAATTAGTAGGAGAATTGAGTCACCACTCAGCACAAGGGAGCACTGATATGACAAAAAAAAAAGAAAACCACAGTCATACACTACAATTCACAGTATGAACAGCTATTTAGTTTCAACAAACACTGTCATCTGTCACATTAAATAAATGATGTTTATTTTCATTGTTTTCTATTGTACTTTTGTTTGCATTTCATTTATAAATTTCATTTTGTTTTATAGTTCTTTAAGCACTGTAAGCATAACAAGTTTAGACCTACTTGTTTGGCCACACATATTTAAGGAACAAATGATTTAAAAAATAACTTGAACCCTAGGAGTCCATTAAAGAATACTTTTCCTTTTAAAGAATGCCATATATTAGTCAAGTTAGAAAGACACAGGATAAGCCATATAAAATGTTCAGCATGGTGTGCAGAAATGGTAATTATTATTAAATCTGTGAGAGAACACTGGAGTTCCAGGTCCAGGGAAGATGGAGTAAGCACATTTCACTCTATTTCTCCCAGTGAATACAGCTATAAATCTTGGACAGAATGTATGAGGCAGCTGTCTCATCTCCTCCTCTTACTTTCTCACAAGTAAATAGTGAGTTTACCATTTTTTCTATCTGGTATTCCCAGTCTGAACTAAATGCAGCCCAAAACCCAGAAGGGGCACTGGGGCACATAGAGTGTGCTCCAAGAGAGGCTTCTATCTCTTGCTCAGAGATCAAGAAAGGGAACTCTTAATCCTCAGAGAGAGTGCAGAAATCCCCAGAATTCTCCACTCTTTCACACTCTAGCTTCGAAAAAGATCCTGTGGTAGCAACAGAATACCACAGAAATCAAAACATAGAGGAAGGGCAACCTTCCTCTATGATTGGTGGCACTACAGACCCAAAAGAATGGAGTAAACCCTCATTGCTTTTTCTCTCTCTGTCCATCCACTTCTTGGCCCCAGGCATGGACACACTTGTAGAAGTGAGTAGCAAAACTGGGTAAAGAAAGCCCCAGATTTCTGACTGGAGGACATACAAGGGAGCCTGAGGAACCCAGAAAGTAATGGGGTGGTGTGGAGAAGGAAAAGTTTAGGAAAGTGACCTCATAAAATTGATTATGAGCTCCTGAGCTCACCCCTAAACTGTAGAGGCATGGATCTGATCCCAATCAGCACACCAAAGATGGTGAGCACTGAGCTAACAACTGGCTACCACCCAGGTCCTAGAATAGCCACTGGGTGGCATATACATAGATGAGATTCAAACAGCACACAAATAATTTAAAAACTAATTTGGCACTGGAAGAACAGCCTATAAAAAGTGAGTTGTAACTTGTAGCCTGAACCTGACCAGGCTACTAATTGAGTACTAAAACAAAAATATCAACATTCTCCACAGGACTTTAAGACCTAAAGTCTCATTAAAAAACATATTCAAAACATTCAAAAAAATCACTTGACATGTAAAAAGCCAGAAAATTTTCAACTTACTTGGGAAAAGATAATCAATAGATGTCAACACCTAGATGACACAAATGTTGGCATTATGTGATAAAGACTTTAAAGCATGGCAGGTGCGGTGGCTCATGCCTGTAATTCTAGCACTCTGGGAGGCTAAAGTGGAAGGATCACTTGAGGTCAGGAGTTTAAGACCACCCTCAGCAAGAGCAAGACCCTGTCTCTACTAAAAATATTTAATAGAAAAAATTAGCCACCCATGGTGGCATATGCCTGTGGTCCCAGCTACTCAAGCAGCTGAGGCAGGAGGATTGCTTGAGCCCAGGAGTTTGAGGTTGAGTGAGCTATGATGATGTCACTACAGTCTAGCATAGGAGGCAAAGCAAGACTCTGTATCAAAAAAAAAAAAAAAGACTTTAAAGGAGCTATAAATATTCTCCAACAAATAATCACTAACACTCTGGAAATTAATGTCAAAATAGAAAGCCTGAGCAAAGAAATAGAACACATTAAGAAAAATTAATGGGAAGTTGAGAAATGAAAAATACAATACGGCTTCAATAGCAAAATAGGAATTATGAAGGAAAGAATCAACAAAGTAGAAGATAGATGAATAAAAGTAATCCAAATGAATGACAGAAATAAAAATTTTTTTTAAATGAACAGAGCCTTAGGAACCCATGGGACACTAACAGAAGGTCTTATATTTGTTATTATAGTCTAAAACAGAAAAGAGAAATAATATGCTGCTGAAAAATATTTGAAGAAATAATAGATGAAAAGTTGCCAAGTCTGGAAAAAGAAATAAACCTACAAATTTATTAAGTTCAGTAAATCCAAAACAGTATAAACCCAAAATATCTAGCATTTCCAGAATAAACTCCACTTGTTTGTGATGTATTATTCTTTCCATATTTTCCTGGATTTAATTTGCAATATTTTGAATATTTTGTATCTGTGTTCATTAGGGATATTTGTCTCTAGTCTTCTCTCCTTTTTCTTTCTATCTTCTTCTTCTTTTGGGTACTCTCTTTGACTTTTGGCATCAAAGGCATTATGCTAAGTAAAAGAAGCCAGTCTTAAAAGGTTATATACTATATGATTCCATTTATATTACATTCTAGAAAACACAAAAGTATTGTGATGGAGAACAGATAGTGCCAGGTTTAGAGGTGAGGGAAGAATGTGACCATAAAGCACTAGCATGAGGAAGAACTATTCTTTTTAATTTATGATTACTATTATTTTTGATTAACAAATCATTTATTGGGTACATTGTGATGTTTAGATATATTTATATAATGTGGCATTAATAAATCAAGCTAATTAACATATTCATCACCCCACTTCCAATTGCAGTGATGGTTACATGAATCCATTTATGTATTAAAATTAATAGAAGTCTGCACACACACACACCCAAAAAATCAATTCTACCATATAATAATTTTAAAATAAAATTTTAAAAAAGAGAATATTAACCTATGAGTCAGACAAGCTATAACAACTCAAAGCCAAGAATGCATTGCCTCCCAGCCTCTGTCATCACCATCCTTGCAAATAGTCTACAAGGTTCACTCCAGCTGTGGGCTACCACTACACACCAAGCTTTGGGGTTCAGAAGCCATTCTGGGGCAGATCTCTGTTCCTTTTTTCAGAATCCAATTATTGGAAGAATGTTAACACATAAATTAATTGGTAGGTGATTCTTGGCATTAGAAATGATTCTTTACGTGACAAAAGGTTCCCTTTGCATAGAGAACTATCTAGTCATCTTGAGTATACAGGCTGCAGACTTAATGACAAAGAAATCGAAAACCAAAACAATGGGAGCTACTGCTTACTGAACTCAAACCAAAATGTTGCCATCCACAGGTCTAAAATTAGTAGGTAAAGCAATGAGAAAACCAGATAAAATTTACTGATATTCCAGGTACAAACTAATTTTAAAATCCAGTTGTCTACAAGATATAGTCAATAGATAATTGATCCAGCATAAAGTACATGCCAGTGAATGGAGAATGATTGAGCTGAGGCCTGAATTGCCTTCTCCCCAAAACAGAAAGAGAAAAGTAGAGGGATCCCACTCCCGTGTTACTTTTACCCAGTCTCTCTTTCATCATTGCTCCCAGGAAGCGGATCTCACAAACCTATGTCAATACCCTGCAGAGAGACTAGAGAAACAGATTAACCAATTCACAGTGGCTTTAACAAACAGGGGTTCGTTCTTCTCACATAAGACATAGGCAGTCAATGGCTTTGTTTTAGCTGCCCGATGATGGCAGGACCCTGGAGAGGTGTCTCTGCAGTGTCCTGGTCTCTTGGTGGTAAAATGGCTGCCAACGTCATCCATGTTACCCAACAAAGTCCCCCCCTGGGAAGCATAAGCAGGAAGATTCTTCTTACCCTCCAGCTTCATACAAGAAGGAGCTGGGTGGCAAACAAATCAAAAAGATATTCCTTCTTCTCCTTCTCTTATCTGGGAGGAAAAATCTTTTCTGAAACCATCCCCAGAAAATTTCCTTTTTCATCTTATTGGCCAGAACTGATCCTATGTTCCTTCCTGGGTCAGGAGCCGGGCCCACCTCCCTAGCTAGACTTCATGGTAAGTAATGCCTGAATAAAATTGATATTCTGTTGGCAAGGAATAAAGGAGCCAATAAACAGTGTCTGCCATGGTGCTGTTACTATTCCCCCCTGTTTACACACGAGAAAACTGTGGCTTAGCAAGGATAAGCGACAGGGCCATCCAGCTGGGAAGTGCTGAAGCCAGGTTTCAAACCCCAAATTGTCTGACCGTCAAGGCTGTGCTCTGAATCCCTGTGTGACGGTGCCTCTTTGAGACCAGGTTGATGCTGTGATCATTCCCTTCCTCCACCCGGGAGCAGCAAGCCGGGAGGGCTAGCAGGACTGCAATGCCAAGGACAACTCCGCCTTAGAAGAGAGGCCAGAACAAGAGCCGCACTGTCGGTCAGCATCCGGGGCAGTCTGCACCCGCTTCCCTGAATTTAGGGGACAGCGTGTCCGTTTCACTCTGCCTTCCTGTGGTTCTCCCTGTCTCCGCCTCTCCCCACTGGCCTCACTTTTCCTTCTTGCACGGGCCTTAGAAACTTCCAAGTAGAACAGGGCTGAGGAAGCTGGGCTGGAAAATTCTGCGCCTCTGGCTCACTCCCTAACCCAGGCATTCTGGGCTACTTCCTTGGCCCTGTTCTGTTTGTTCTCCTTGCTGATTTCTCCAGGGACCCTGACACCAAAAATAACTCAAAAGGCACCCTATACAACTCTGCTGCTAACATATCTATAACTCTAGACTATATTTCAATGAGAAAATAAGTTAACAGATAATAAATTTTCCCTTCTTTTCCTGTGTTCCTACTGGGCCTTGAAATGAGCAAGAACCAAATGTCACATTAATTTCACTGTCAGGGACCAGCACTAAGGGTGACACATAGCACCCCTGGGGACCAGAATCCATTAGCCTGGGTTGGAGGTAGGCAAGGCTGAGGCCCTGAAGTGGGCCAGGTGGGGAAAGGGAATTAGATACTGCTCACGAGCAAGTCCCACTGTGTTTTTTTCTGGGCTGTTTCCCAAGAAGAGGGTGCTGAGTCTCTGAAAAATTAAAGGAGAAGCATAATGGTTTGGGCAAGAGCAGATTTTTCAACACTTTAGTCATGTTACTCAACACACTGCATCCTCACTCAGAAGGCCTTGTGGGAAAGAACATCTTGTTGTGTCTAAGTGATGGCTTCTCTGTTCCTAAAGAATTTCTGCAACATTATTGAGTGGGACCCTCTTGGCAGACAGGGAAGGATTAGCAAGTCCTCGGATTACTTGAGCAATAAAGATATACTGCCATGGGTCTTTTCATTTGGAACTCAGTCTTGGTCAATATCAACATCTTAACAGCAAGTCGATAAATCCCAGTATCAACCGTGGTGGAAGTGTCAATGCCTGCTGACGGCAACTTAGTTTATGGCGAATCAAGACCTCGCAGGAGGCTTTAAATTTGCCGATGCTCTTTTCTGCGGGGTTTGTCGCGGCTCACCCAGCCAGATCGATTTGACGCGTTCTGCTGGGGAGGAGGAAGAGGTCTGTGGCTCCTGCAGTATTAACAAGTTCATTTCACGCTGATGCTGCGACAGAGGCCACGGGAAGGTTTACAGAAGCCGCATTCATCAAGCCAGCTGGTCGCCTGCGACATCCCTGGGGCTTGGAGGAGAGAGACCGAGAAGGGAGGGGCAGGCGGCTGGCAGTTCTAGAGAGAACTCTAGCTTTCTCTGGGGGCGGGGCAGGCGGTGAAGAGGGGACAGGACTTGGAGGCTCTGACGGCTCCCTCAGGACTGCTGTGGGATGTTCTCGCAGCCTGTGGATAGGAGCCAGATGTGGGCAGTGGCCTAGTTCGCTTTGCCTGCAGCAGCTATTTGGGGCTAAGGGCATTTTTCCTTCCCGAGAGTTGGTGGCAGATTGACCACAAAAATGGCCCTAATTCTCCATCCTTCCCACAGCACTTGCAACGGGACTTGCTAGTGCTCCCATCAAAGGGTTGAGTCTCTTCCCCTGTTCTTTGACTCTAGGCTGCCTCATAACTTGCTTTGACCAATAAAACATAACAGCAGTGACAACATGTCAGTTCTCTCTCTCTCGCTCTCCACCCCTCCCTCTTGCCTCCATGAGAACAAAATCAACTGGTCTTCTCAAGCATGAGCTAGCACGTGGAAAAGACCTGACTCGTCCCAGCTGAGGTCATCCTGGACCAATCAGCCGCTGGCCAACCTGCCAACTGACCACAGATGAATGAGCAAACCCAGCTCAGACCAGCTGAGCCCAGCCCAGATCAGCAGGACTGGCCAGCCACTGCATACACCTGTGAGCAATGATAAATAGTTACTGTTTTAAGTCAGTGAAGCTGGGGGGGGTGGTTTCTACGGAGCATTATTGTGGCAAGAGGCAACTATTAGAACACAGGGTTCACCAGATTGTTTTTGAAACCAGAGCAATGCCCAGGGGAAACTGAACTTCGTGATTCCTGATTCTTTGAGGACCAAAGTTCTACCAGCTGGTGCTAAAAACCTGAAGTTTATACCAAAAAAACCACAAGGCCAATCCATCCCTCCCCCAAATAGACTACTAGCAAAAAAAAGCCTACCATTGTCATTCATGTTTTCCTAATTTAATTTATTCTTAGGGGCAAAGGTCATGATTTCCAAGACAACCAGTCCAGCTTTAGCTCCCGGACTCTGGACAACACAGCGTTTTTTCTGTAATGGGTGGGCAAATGTCCCACTCTGCCTCGCTGAGTCACTGAACCACTTGGTTTAAGCAGCAGAGGTTAGCCATTCCAGGCTAAAAATATAAATGTATCTATATTAGTTTTCAATTGCTGCTGTAACAAATTATCACAAACTTAGTGTTTCAACAACACAAATTTATCATCTAACTATTCTGCAGATCAGAAGTCTAGCATGGGTCTCACTGGGCTAAAATCATGGTGTCAGCAGGGCTGTGTTCCTCTCTGGAGGCTCTCAGAGACAACCTGCTTCCTTGCCTTGTCAGCTTCAGAGGCTGCCCTTATTCCTTGGCCCACAGCCCCTTCCTCCAACTTCGCAGCCTGCACCAGTGGGTCAAGTCCTTCTCATATCACACCTCTCTCACCTGCTCTTGTGCCCCCCCATCCCACTTTTAAGGATTCAGGTAATTAAATTGGACCCAAGTGGACAATTGAAGATAATTCCTCCATCTCAGAGTCCTTAACCCTAATCACATCTGGAAAATCCCATTTGCTTGGTGTAACACATTCACAGCTTCTGGGGATTAGGACCTGGATATCCAGTGGAGTTGGGGTGGGGACGGGAGGCATTATCCAGACTACCACAATATCATTGGGTTTTTGTGCAACAAGGATTGAGTAACAGGAAATTGTTCTTTTTTCTTGGATGCCTCCATGGAATTGATGGGTCTACACCTGGAATTCTATAAAATGGGCTCATGTTGGAAAAGAAGGGAGGAATGGAAATGAACCATGATCGAGAGCACCCGGTAATTCACCCACAAAGTTGCAGGGTCCCCCTTCCCCCCCCATGAGATGGTGGTCTCACTACTAAGGAAGCAGGATTTGGCTACCAATTCAAGGGCAGGATCAGATAGCCTTAGTCCAGAAGGACTGCAGCTCTTCATCATGTCCTACTCGCGCACAGAACTTCCAGAAGCTGGTGATGCCCTTTATGGCAATTTCGAGGAGGCCAGTCTGGAACCACAGTGGACTCTGAACCAACAAAGCTCTATCCTGATCTACTGAACCCTTGCACTAAGAGTTAAAGGTGTGCAGCGATGGATCCAAAGAGATTCTGCCCTCAAAGGTTTATAGACCACAGCGTTATGCAAAGTAGACACATAAACCAATGACTATTTAAAATATTAGAAAGAGAAAAACATCCAAAAACATACAGATAAAATGTGATGGAAGTTCAGAGCAGGAAAAGATGGGAGATGGGAAGGGTATAGAGTGCTTAAGGAGAGGAGGAAAAAAGAATCTGAAAAAGCATTTTGGAAGAATTTAAGAAAGCATAATATACATTTAAGTGCTAAATTTTATGGTTTAAGCCAGGGCAAACTTTTTCTGCAAAGGGGCAGATAGTAAATATTTTTAGGCTTTGCAGTTCATACGAACTCTGTTGCAACTACTCAACTCTTTTGTTGTACCACAAACGCAGCCACAGACAATGTGTAACATGTCAGCACGGCTGTGTTCCAATAAAATTTTATTTATAAAATTGGCCTACAAACTAGTTTACTGATCCCTGTTTTAAGCCATGCTGTAGGCATCCAGTGAAAGCTGGTATAATCATGAAAGGATGTATAAAAGACACTATGTTTTGGTTAAGCTTTGATGAATGCATAGAACTTAAATATGCAGGAAGAACAATCGAAAGGGTGAAATTAACAAGTTTATGAGATATTGAAGAGACCAGGCCCTCAAGAGTTTCAGATAGAGACTTCTGGATGGGGAACATGCTTAAAATAGAGCTAGTTTGAGTAGGGTTATTTTATGGAAAGCCTTGTTAGACAAGTAAAGAAATTTAGACTAAGACAGTGGGAATTTGGGAGCCACTGGCAGTTGTTGAGCTGGAAAATGACGGTGTACAAATATTTTTCAAATCACTAAGTTTAAGAATCGGCCTCGGGGGCCATGAAGCATGCATGCAAGGGAGGGGTCTTGAGGACTTTCCTCACAACCCAGGAGGTGAGGAAGGTGAACTTCACGATTAAAAAAAAATGCCCTTTAGCCCTAGCCAGCAAGTGGCATGATGCTACCTGCTTCCACACACAAAGAAGGAGCCAGTCTGCACCTCACACATAGCTAGGCCCAGATTCCCAGAAGATTCTAGGTGGCCAAGAGGGCCGGGGTTTGGCTTCCCTAAAGGACTGGGCTTTTTTGCCTTCCAGTCCTCCGCAAAGGGGACTCTCCCTCCATCTCTTCCCCTGAGCCCTCTTGCCTCTGTGAATCACATGTTGTAACAAATGACTTACCAAAGGCTCCAACAAGCTGTTCATCGTCATCCCTAGCAGGAGAAAAGCAGCCGCGACCTGGAGCTGGGACCTTGTTAGAGTTTATAATGAGCTGATGGGAAAATATTTCTGCCTGATTAGAATCCATAATGAGGGGCTGACTACAGAGGGTGGGGAAGGCCAGCTTCCAGCTCAGCAGCCCCACCCGCACCTCTCCCTGTTCTCAGGCAGACCCCCGGACCAGAAAGGGTGCTTCGCCAGCAGTTAAAACTATAAAAACAAACATAAAACAGCCCCAGCAACCCCCACCTCATCCCCCTTCTCCTGCTCCGAGGAGGATGCCTCCACCTTATTTATCTTTCCATGCACACCACTGACGCCGGCTAACAGCCTAATGATGCCACCTGGATCTAGCCATAATTGATCACAGGTGACCCACGGGCCTGGCAGGAGCCTCACTCAGAGAGAACTGGAAAGGCGAGAGAATACAGCATCTGTCCAGCCACTGGAAACGTGAGACCACAGGCCAAATTCCCACAGTGCTCAGCCAGAGCTAAGTCCCAAAAGCAAAGAATTTTGCTCAGTTTCAATTCAGAGACAATTTTGATATTCCCATTTCTTCCAGTTGACTGATTTTAGATGGCATCTGAATTAGTTCCAGAGTAAATTGATTCACCACAACGATAGTTTTTAGAAGGAAAATGAAAACTCACAACATATTTTGGGAGTAGTTCATGGTTCAATTAAAAAAAATAATATCTGGGTTCAGTTTGGGATTCAGGTTGTACTTATGGTCAAGTCCCTGTGTCAGAGGCCTTTAATTTTTGAAGATTTAAAAGATTTTTGTGTAGTCCTACATTATGAACTCAAGAGGAAGAAAAGATGTTTTGTGGTGGTAGGAAAAGAACGTATTCCAGGATTTGGTAACATCCTCCTTGGGGTGCCTGTGGGTTTCATTTGTGGGATACAGCCCAATCTCAGGCGTCTGCCCACGAGGGATAGCTCCCACTTCATTCCCAAGGGACCAGAGAGACAGTGTCCCTCTACTGTGCTTTCTGCAGAAGCAGGCTTCGGCTTTAAGCCAATTCACAAAGCGTTAGACCTTTTAGCCACCACCAAGCATATCACATCAGAACAGTGGCTCTCAACCATAGTTATCACCTGGGGAGCTTTTAAAAATGCTGATCATGGCTGGGTGTGGTGGCTCACGCCTGTAATTTTAGCACTCTGGGAGGCCGAGGCGGGTGGATCGCTCAAGGTCAGGAGTTCAAGACCAGCCTGAGCAAGAGCAAGACCCCCATCTCTACTAAAAAAAAAAAAAAAAATAGAAAGAAATGATCTGGACAACTAAAAATATATATATAGAAAAAATTAGCCGGGCATGGTGGTGCATGCCAGCTATTCGGGAGTCCAGCTATTCGGGAGGCTGAGGCAGAAGGCTTGCTTGAGCCCAGGAGTTTGAGGTTGCTGTGAGCTAGGCTGACACCATGGCACTCACTCTAGCCCGGGGAACAAAGCGAGACTCTGTCTCAAAAAAAAAAAAAAAAAAAAAAGTGCTGATCCTAGGGTCCACCCCAGAGATTCTGGTTCAGTTGGTCTGGGGTGTGCCTCGGGTGTTGGGACTTTTAAATGTGAAGCTAGAGCTGAGAACCACTAGTCTAGAACAACGCTTCTCAGACTTTAATGTGCGTATAAGTAGCTGAATCTTGTTAAAATGCAGGTCCTGATTCAATAGGACGGGAATGGGACTGAGATTCTGCACTTTTACAGGTTTCCAGGGGATGCTAATGCTGCTGGTCCTTAGACAACTTTGAGTAGAGAGGAGCTAACATATCATTCTGAGAGGATACCACACTTATTGGACACTATATCTGCCAGGATTCTGTTAACTGCAATCAATACAAATTCAAGTCTAATTGAAATAATCAAACAGAGAAACTTATCGGTACAAATAGATGGGAAGTCCCAGGGCGTTGCTGGCTTTAGATATGGCTGCATCCAGAGGCTCAAATTATGTCACTGGGACCTTCTCTTTTTATTCTCCTTTCCCTTGAATTTGCTCCATTTTCAGGCAGGCTGTGTCCATACGGCAACAAAGATGACAGTCCCTTCATTCCCGTAGTGAATGAGGCCTGAGAAAGTAGCCATCTCCTCTCTCCTTCCCCATCCATATGGGCCCCTGAAAATGACTTGTTTTGCCCAGTTTGGGTCATATGCCTACTGCTGGACAGGGACAGGCAGAGCTCCATGGTTAACAGCCTCATCTGAAGCTCAGGTATTGAGAAATAACAGTTTTCAATGCAGGGCAAATCATGAAGGACCTGATGTTATATGCCATAAGCTCAGGACTCTGGGCATGCAGTCTTCACCAGGCTTCCCCTCCCCACGAGCTCTCGCCACCATTACTCTTCTCTGCTCCTCACATAATGGGCTGGAGCCCTCCCCATTGCTCAGCAATCTGTCCCTTATAGATTCACTTCGGCCAGATACTGACATCCAGGGTGGGCAGAAGCCAAGAAGGAGGTCCTTATGACCCCAGCTTCCTCCGTCTCTCCATGACCAGGAGAAGAAGAGGACCAAAGAACAGACAGCTCTTCAGAGACAGAAGAAACTTGCAGAGATCACGTGGTTGAATTCCTCCATTTTACAGATGGGAACACTGAGGCTCAGAGTAGCTGAGGGACTTGTCCAAGAGAACTCAGGCAAAGACTGGCAGAGCTGAACTAAAGTCAGGCTCCTGACCCCAGTCCAGCACATTGTCGTGATACCACGCTGCCTCCACTGAGGTCAGAACCAGTCCAGTATAGGCCCTGAGCCTCCTTCGAGCCTAAAAACTACTTTTGGATAAAAGGAAGAAAAGTATTTGTATGGTGTTATCTATGTGCTCTCCCGGCCACAGTCATAGACAGGGTGTTCCTAACAGAGAAAACGACATATAGCCCAGTGAGAGAGGGGAGGCAGTTCTTCCTTTTATCAGGAACCCACTCCTGGGATAACAGTATCAATCCATTCATGAGCACAGAGCCTAATCGCCTCTTAAAGGTCCCACCTCTCAACCCCGTTGCATTGGGGATTAAATTTCCAACACGTGAACTTTGGGGGACACATTCAAACCACAGCACCGTGTTTCAACACATATTTTCGAATAATTATTTTCTTTAACTGCACTCAGTAAGAAGGAAAAAGTAACAGAATCCTACACGAAAGAGCCCCCCAAACTCCAAAAAGGGATTTTCAAGCTGATAGTTTTATCATTCCTTAATATTATATATAATAATAATAATAGCTAACATATGTAATACTTAATATACAGCAGGTCCATTCTAAGTACTTTACGTAAATTAACTCATGTAATCCTCACAAAACCCCTATGAGATAGGAATTCTTATTCCCATTCTACAGGAGACAAAACAAAGTACAGACAGGCTGGAATAGCTAGTACCACACATCAGTGATGAATTAACTTTTAAAGCACTTTCCTGTTTCAATGATCGCTTATCAGCCCCCAGCCGCCTGGGAGACAGAAAAGGGGTTACCATCATGACTTTATAGGCCAGCCCTTCATGACTTCCATGACTTTTATGGCCAGAGAAGCTGCAAGACTTACCTAAGACCTCTTACCTGTCCCTGTCTGCAAGCAGGCCTGCCTGCTGCCTCCTGGAGGTTGCTGCTGCTCCCTGCCACAAGAGGGAGCGCATGCCATCAGCCCCCGCCTCCCCTCCTTAGAAAGACCCTCCCCTCACTTTAAGTGGCCGAGTTGGGGGCAGGAGAAGAGGCACAGGGGTAAGAATAATTAGGGAGGCATCATGGAAGAAGCAGAACTGGCCCAAGGTTGAAGGAGAGGGAAGATTTTGGTAAGTGCAGGGCATAAGGACAATGATTCATTCAACATTTGTTAAGCACCTACTAGGTACATGAGCATGAGGCCAAAGCCTAGTGACAAGTGGCAGGGGTTCACTCTGGAAAGTAATCACAATAACAACAATAATAGCACTGTTTACTGAGAGCTACGCTAAGTCCAAGCACCTCACCCACATAATCTTTTTCACTCTAACATCAAGAGACATTCCTGTTTCTATTTCACAGGCAAGGATCAGCTTGTCTAAGCCCATGTAGCAGCAGTGGTTGTGCTGGAACTGGCTTGTCCAGCTCAGTAAAGAATTAGAGAGTGTGCTCCTCTCCTTAACTCCACATTCAGTGGCGGTACCCTGGGAGTCTGAAATAGACCATGCTGGGAATATTTACACCTCGGAAATGGGCAAACACCTTGGAAAGACAGTCGTTGGACACTTCCTAGCAGCCACTGCATAGCTAATAAGAAAGGGAAAGGCTGGGCCTGGAACCCACGGCTCCCTCACTTTTGAGCCTGTGCTTTTAGTTCTCACTAAAGCTCAGTGTCAGGCAAGCCCAGAAAGGAAGTGTAGTCTTCAAAGATAACAAAGTGACTGCCTGAAGGTCAAATATGGCATCAGTTCTTGGCCTCTCTGTACCTCAACTTCTTCATCTGTAAAATGGGAATCATAATAATATCTATCGCATGGGGTAGTTCGATGAATTAATATACATGAAGCTTTTAGAATAATATCGGGCACATGGTAAGCACTACGCATATATCAGGTTTCATTTGTTCAGTCTACACAGTGTTTAAAATATTTCATTTAAAGAAAAATATAAATTAGTTGCCAATATGCTTAAATCAGATTTTCGCGTGGGCCAGGCACAGCGGCTTACACCTGTATTCCCAGCACTTTGGGAGGTCAAGGCAGGAAGATGATTTAAGCCCAGGAGTTTGAGGCTGCAGTGTGAACTAGGATTGTGCCACCGCACTCCAGCCTGGGTGGAAAAAGATTTTTCCGTGAAAATCCAGATGTCTAGATTGTTTTGAAAAATGATAAGATCCAACCTCACTTTACCATGTGACAATAGCTAGCTGAGCTGGATCCCAGCTGCCCTCTCCCACCCCGTGGTTTACGGGCTTTGTAGGGGTTGCTCTCGCTTCCCCTAACTCCCTAGCACCCACGGGCATCTGAGCTTGAAACCTCTGCTCTCTGCTTCTTAAAGTGTACAGACTGGATGTGCTAGGATGGATGATGCGCCAGCCACACGCTCGCCTGGCAGGCTTCACACCTGCTATACACGCATTTAAAGATGAGGAGGCTGATCTCAGAGAGGCTGACTGTGCCTGACTCAGTGTTGGAACGGCAGAGCCTCAGAGCCCAGGTCTTCTGGTTCCGGACTGAACACCTCCCAGGCACCTCTGGGCAAGAGACTGACTCAGAAGCAGCTCAGGGAGCACCCACAATGCTGGGAGTGGAGTGGGGTGCACAAGGCCTGAGGGCTCTGCCTGGGGCTCTTCCTGGCTCCCTGGACCCCAGGGGCCAAGGGAGAGCTGTGACTCTCAAGAAGGGCTGCCAGATAAAATTCAAGAGGTCGGGTTAAATTTGAATTTCAGGTAAATTTCAGATAAATGACCAATTTTTAGTATAAGTATATCCCCATACATCATTTGGGCAATACTTATAATAAAAATGTCATTGAATTTCTGATAAACAATGAATTATTTTAGTATAAGTAGATATAAGCATGTCTTAAATAATTCATGAGACATTTTTATACTAAAAAAACGCTCATTTATCTGAAATTAATATTTAACGGGGTACCCCGTACTTTTTTATTCGCTAAATCCGGCACACAGACGCAGGAACGCCCTAGAAGGGAAAAGAGCAGGAACCCCTCAACCCAGGGCTGCTTGGGAGCTCTGGCTTGGTGCAGCGGCAAGGCAGGCCTCCAGCCCTCACCCCGCCCGGAGTCAGAACTTTTGTTGAACCTTCCTGACATTTACTTTAGGAGTCAGTACAGCTTGCATTTGATATCAGGGGGTACCATTCGTGTCTCGGCAATGGGGCCTCCGAAGGTCTTTCCCCAGCCCAGCCGCCGCCTCATTTCTGCCGTCTCCAGGAAGCCTACCTGGTGGCCGTCGGAAACAGCGGAGCTGGTCGCCAGCAGATTTAGAGTTTTTGTGTTTGTTTGGGTGTGTTTGGGGGGCGGGGAGGCGGGGATTTTTTTAAGGCTTTTTCGATGCTAAACCGGTCGCCAGACCGGGGCTGAGCTCCCGGCGCCCGGCCTCGGCAACCTCCCGCGGGGAAGCGGGGCTGCGCCCTCCCCGGCCCGAGTGCTCGCTCCCGGGTCCTCGCCAGCCATCCGCCGGCCCCGCGCCCCAGCCCAGGCCGAGGCCGCGCCCGCCCTCCCGGCCGTAAGACACCCGGCGCCCGCTGCCGGCACTCTCGACCTTCCTTTGCAAACCCAAGGGCCTGGCGGCGGGAGGGCAGCAGGCGGAGCCCGGGCCGGGCCGAGGGAGCCTCCTCCATCCCTCGCCCCCGTGCGGGCGACGCGATCAGCCCCCCGCAGCTACCTGCCCAGGTGAGGCGGCGCCAGGCCCGCAGGAGCGCGTGCGCCCGGACACACTCTCATTAACAGGGCTCCTCCACCCGCCCTTTATCTATTGGCTTTTCTCTCTCCTCTTCTCATTTCCCATATTCCCTCACTCGAGCTTCCCAAGTAACCACCACCCGCACCCAAGTCCCTGTCCCGAGATCTGCTCTGAGGGAAATCCAGACGAGGTCAGCCCCCTACCCAGCCTCTACTCTTGCTGCTTCGAGCAAAAGTCAGAAACCTTTGCCCTCATGGAACCCACATCCCTCCCTTCACACCCGCGTTCCCTACCTTCCTCCAGGACCTCACTCCTTACCAGTTATTTCGGCTTAAATGTCCCATCTCGAAGTGATCTTACCTGCCCTGCCTCTCCCCACCCAGCTTTCCCCCAGTAATTGCCCTCACAGAGCTTGTGCCTTTCTCATTGCACCTGTCTCCAAGCTGGTTTCCGCCACCACCGCACCGATTCCGCAAGCACCGGACTCTGCCTGTCTCATTCCCATTGTATCCTCTGCCCTTAGCACCGCCTGGCACCTAGGTAGGGCTCAGAAAACATTGGCCAGGTAAATGAACGAATGACTTTATGCCACCACTGTCACGAGTGAAAGATAAGGGGAGAAATAAGAAATTCATTTTCAGGCCGGGTGCGGTGGCTCACGCCTGTAATCCTAGCACTCTGGGAGGCCGAGGCGGGTGGACCTCTCAAGGTCAGGAGTTCGAGACCAGCCTGAGCAAGAGCGAGACCGTCTCTACCAAAAATAGAAAGAAATTAATTGGACAGCTAAAAATATATATAGAAAAAATTAGCCGGGCACGGTGGTGCATGCCTGTAGTCCCAGCTACTTGGGAGGCTGAGACAGTAGAATTACTTGAGCCCAGGAGTCTGAGGTTGCTGTGAGCTAGGCGGATGCCACCGCACTCACTCTAGCCAGGGCAACAAAGTGAGACCCTGTCTCAAAAAAAAAGAAATTCATTTTCGTGAACGGAGAGGCAAGGAGGAAAATTTCACAGTGACCAATAGTTGGTCAGTACTGTGGCTGAGATGATCACAAATTTTGAAGTCCTAGACCACCTGGTAGCATCAAGATTGTCCCTGGAGCCTGGAGAGAGTGGCAAGGGGAGAGACAGTGAGATTCAGAAGGGGCAGGTCACCCACAGCAAAGCATTCCTCCCTCCTTCTGCATCTCCCAGTCACAGAATGTCAGAGATAAAAGGGGCCTCAAAGACCATCTATTTTCATTTCACAGGTGACAAAACCAAGACTCAGAGAGGCACCTTAGCCTAGTGAAGGTCCTACCATAAGTGACAAGCCTCCAAACTCTGAGCTCATTGCTCATTGCTTATTAATCTGAGCCTCAGGCCGGCCCGTTGTAGGCTGGCAATGGACTGAACGTTTGTGTCTCCTAAAATTCACATGCTGAAGCCCTGGTCCCAGTGTGATGGTGTTTGGAAGAGAGGCCTTCGAAAGGTGACTGTGTCATGAGGGTGGAGCCCTCATGAATGGGATTAGTGCCCTCATAAGTAGGGTCTCCAGAGAGCTGGCTAGCTCTTTTTCTGCCATGTGAGGACACAAGGAGAAGCGGCTGTCTGCAACCTGGAAGAGGCCCTCGCCAGAACCCGACCATGCTGACACCCTGATGTCAGACTTCCCAGCTTTCAGATTGTGAGAAATAAATGTTGTTTAAGCATTCGTTATAACAGCTCAAACGGACTAAGACTTTGCTAATTCGTTATAGCAGTTCAAACAGACTAAGACAAGGCTTCAGGCACAGTTTCCCAAGACACTGCCCTCAGCCATGCACAGCTCGCTGTTCTAGGAGAGAGGCCTTCCAGGCGATATGCAATCAGCTATTGGTAGGCTGGTCATGCCCCTCTCCTGTACCCTAACATTCCCACCTCCCCTTCTCCCACCAAAGAACTGTTCTGGGGAGACCCCGGCTTTCTAGAATTCGTGCTTTGGATTCTAACTACCTCTCCCAGAGTCAAACTCTTGCCTTATTCCCACATACTCAGGACTCCCCAAAGCAACCCACTGTCCGCTGGACGCTCTGCGTATCCCACATGTGACTTGGACAGTAAAGGCGAGCCCCCCTCATTGACACTGCACTAGGCTCTGCCCATTTGTTTTGCATTTTGGCCCAGCAATAAGCCTCAGCCCAAGTGGAATGGCAGACTGTCAATGACAACTGGTAAGTGTCCCAGCCAAAGTCTTTTTATACCTGGTCTTCAGTGTATCAGAAGAATGAGCAAACACACAGAAAAAATAATAGCTCACATTTATGGAAGGCTTATTATGTACCAAGACCTATGGCAAACACTATATTGGTTTTAATGCAACAATCATATGACATAGATACCTTTATTATCAACCCCATTTACTTATGAGGAAATTGAGGTTTAGTGAGGTCCAGTAACTTGCCCAAGGCCACGTAGCTAGTAAG
Organism: Avahi laniger; assembly: GCA_963575035.1. NCBI lineage: Eukaryota > Metazoa > Chordata > Mammalia > Primates > Indriidae > Avahi > Avahi laniger. The sequence goes on from CAUYSK010095259.1 coordinate 31,983, forward strand.
TGAAAGAACTAGAAATCAAGACCCACTCCCTTTCTAGCAGCTCTATCCACGCTTCCCTCGCCCTTCTCCAGACTCTGCCCCTCTCTCTCTCTCTCTCTCTCTCTCTCTTACACACACACACACACACACACACACACACACACACACAGCCTTCCACTGATATGCACAGAAGTGGATAGGGAGTTAGTGGTGTTATTCCTCTAAGAGCATTTACATTTTTAAAGTGGTTGTCAAAAGAGGCAATACTAACCAAAAGGATCGTTGATTTTCTGCCTTAGAGTATCTCAATCAGTTGTAAGATAACTTGTTACTATTAACAGCAAAAGAATTGAAATTTGAAAGTGAGCTATCTTTTGGGAAACCAGAGTAAATTCAAGATCTGAAACAATATCACCATCGCTTGGATTTGATATGTATTCATGGGTGGAAGAGAGAGGATGTTCACTGGTAACTGCGTAACCCACAGCCCATTTTGAATATGGCACAATCCGAGTAATTGTGATGGGTGTATTATTAATAGCTGTGGCACTTAGAAGTATTATAGCATTTCTTTTTTCCCAATTTTTTTAGACTTTATCAAAATCTGAGTATCCCCGCAGGAGTATACTTTCTGACACGGGAACGTCCTCCATCATGAATGTAGCAGTTGGGAAGAGATGCTCTAACAAAACTGCAGGCACAGAAGGCACTTTACCAAGGTATGTAGGAAGCCCTAACAGTGTATAAGACCCCTCTGTCCTTATTCAAGAAGGTCCTCAAACCCTACCTCCTCCATGAACTCTTCCTCCGTATCCTCCCATCCAGCCAGGGCCAGGTAGACCTGCAATGAGAAGTATCAGTAGAAGAGATTGGTTCTCAGGTTGCTGATGCAAAGATTTTTTCGTTTATTTATTCACTTATTCATTGAATTAATATTTATTAGCACCTGCCACGTACCAGGCATGGTGCTCTGCATTAGGGTTACGTGCTGATTTCAGTAAATCTAGTCCCTGCCTTCTTAAATATTATAGCCTCAAAGATGATGATACCCATGACAGCCAGATTCTGTGGAGAGGAGAGGACCAGAGAGCAGCCTAGGTCTCCACAGTGTTCATTCATTCATTCAACAAACATTTGGTGAGTCTGACTGTGTGCCAGGACACAGAGAGAAATCACACGAGAGCCCACAGTCAGGAGGGGGAGGCAAAATGCAAATGTGTAAGTTCTACAGAGTTGAGTCATGATATATGTCCATGTAACATTTGTGTATGCATTATACAGCAAAAAAGAGAGAAAAAATAATCAGTTAAATAACACAGTGACTCATCCACCATTACTCCCAATAAGCAAGACCCAAGCTTTGATGTGATATAAGAAAAGTGAAGCCTTTCCCATGTGCCTCTCAGTGTGACCCTTGCCCACCTCACTGACATTCATTTATTATTAAAAATACATTTTTTTTGCATACAAGAGCCCTAAACTCAAACCAACTGCTTTGTGTGGTAATTAGCCAAAGAGTAAGTCATCTGTTTCATCACTGGCTGTGCTGGACTTCTTATGGGCTGTGATGTGCTTCATGGGCAGGGTAACCGGATGGTTTATCACCCAAATGTTGAGAGCAAATTGAGGCACTATTGATAATTACACTAGAAGAAGAGGCATAAACTGAGACTGCCCTGGGCAAGACAGACATATGGCATCCCTCTTTCTGGGTAACTTAAGGGATTTTTATTTATTTATTCTCTAATCTGAAAAGAGTTTTAAAGCATATAATATGTTGTGTCCTACAAGTGTTAAATGTAAGAATGTTTTCTGGTTTTCATTTTAATTTTGTTTATTTTAAAATAGATTAGAAGTTCACCTGATTATTGAAAAGGAATGCAGTGAAAAGTCCCCCTCCCAGCCCTGTCTTCAGCTAAGTTGTCCCTAGAGGCAACCAATTTTACCAAATTCCTGTGGGTACTTCCAGAGATGTTTTATGCATATACAAGCACATGTATATATATATGTATATATATATATATATATAGTTACAGAAATAATAACACAATATTCACACTGTTCTACATTTACTTTTTTCTCTTTACAATATGCATTAGAGATAATTCCATATAACAAGCTTTCCCTTATATGTGATGTGTACTAGCACACTACAGATATACATAATTTATTTAACCAGTCCCCATGGATGGACATGTAGATTGTTTCTCATCTTCTGCTGCAGCGAATGACCTTGACCATACATCATTTTGCATACGCGCCAGTATATCTGTAGGACAAATTCCTGGAAGTGGAATTGCTGAGTCAAAGGGCAAATGCATATATCAGTTAGGATTTTGTTTGGTTGCTCATAACAGAAAAAGCAAAATAACAGTCACTTGAACAAGATAGAGATTTATTTCTCCCCCAAATAAAAGAAGTCTGGAGGTGGGCCACCCAGAGCTGCCCTGAGGCTCCCCAATGTCATGAGGGACCAGGCTTTTGTCCTTTTGCTCTGCCACTCTCTGTCCAAAATTTATACAATTGCAGAGGTCTTCTTTAAAAGGGTACAAAATTAAAATAGTTGGAATGTGAAAACAATCACAATGTATTATAAGTTTTTAAAAGTTGAAATTATATAAACACAAAATTCAGCAAAAATGTTATAATTATTCAGCTGCCCAACATTTCTTTACAAAAGGTTTTTTCCTACCTTTTTTTGGCTACGTGTTCTTTGATTTCATAATATCATCTATTTATTCTGAAGAATAAATAGAAAGGTAATAGAAAGGTAATTGAATTTTTCCTCTAGCATAGCTCATTAAAATTTATTTTTATTATTGATAGTTGGTATGTACAAAACATGTGAGACATACTCACTATTTATAGTACCACTACAGGTTTATGCCCTACAAATATACGAATTCTGATAAATTCTGATTCACGATCCTCATTAAAAAAAATTGGCGTATTTCTAAGTGCATAAGCTAAATTATTGAGCATTTTCTCCTGAAAGGAAAAAGCTTTCATTTTGACTAGGCATCAGTGAGTACCAAATTCTCTATTTACAATTTTATACAACTGATAAGTGGAAGCATATTACACAGACTAGCTATTGGTTTGTATGTTTTAACTTTTTTTTTCTCCTCCACTACCAATATACTTCTTTTTATTTCAGAATATTACAGCAGTATAAACATTTTGGTTACATAAATTGCTTTTGTATCATTTGAGTCAAAGTTATAAGTGTTCCCATCACCCAGATAGTGTGCATTGTATCCGTTAGGTGTGAATTTACCCATCCCTTCCTCCCCTCTCCCACCTGCTTGATTTCTGATGAATGTTATTTCCATTTGTGCACATAAATGTTGATTTATTAGTACCAATTCAATGGTGAGTGCATGTGGTGCTTGTTTTTCCATTCTTGTGTTACTTCTTTTACAATAATGGTTTTCAGTTCCAACCAGATTAATACAAGAGGTATTAGTTCACCATTGTTTTTTGTGGCTGAGTAGTACTCCATGGTATACATAGACCACATTTTATTAATTCACTCATGTGATAGGCACTTGAGTTGTTTCCACATCTTTGCAATTGTGAATAGTGCTGCTATAAACATTCGGGTGCAGGTGTCTTTTTTATAAAATGTCTTTTCCCTTGAGTAAATACCCAGTAGTGGGGTTGCTGGATCAAATGGTAGTTCTACTTTTAGTTCTTTGAGGTATCCCCATACTACTTTCCATAGAGGTTGTACTAGTTTGCAGTCCCACCAGCAGTGTATGAGTGTTCCTATCTCTCCACGTCCATGCCAGTATTTGTTGTTTGGGGAATTTTTGATAAAAGCCATTCTCTCTGGAGTTAAGTGGTATCTCATTGTGGTTTTGATTTGCTTTTCCTGATGATTAAAGGTGTCGAGCATTTTTCATATGTTTCTTGGCCATTAGTCTATCTTCTTTTGAAAAGTTTCTATTCATGTATTTTGCCCACTTTTTAATGAAGTTATTTGATTTTTTCTTGCTGATTTGCTTGAGTTCTTTATAGATTCTAGTTAGCCCTTTATTGCTCTGGTCCCCTGCCCCCAGACTGTGGACCCGTACCAGTCCATGGCCTGTTAGGAACCAGGCCGCAGCTGTTCCCATCACTTGCATCACGACCTGAGCTCTGTCCACTCCCCCACCCCAGTCTGTGGAAAAATTGTCTTCCATGAAACTGGTCCCTGGTGCCAAAAAGGTTGGGGACCACTCTTTATTGGATGTATAGCATGCAAATATTTTCTCCCTTTCTGTAGGTTGTCTATTTGCTCTAATGATTGTTTCCTTGGCTGTGCAGAAGCTTTTTAATTTGATCAGGTCCCATTCATTTATTTTTCTTTTTTCTGTGATTGCTTTTGGGGTCTTCTTCATAAATTCTTTGCCTAAGCCGATGTCCATAAGAATTTTCCCAACATTTTCTTCTAGAATTCTTATAGTTTCATGCCTTAAGTTTAAGTCTATCATCCATCATGAGTTAATTTTTGCAAATATACTTCTGATACTTGACATAGGACACAGTCTTATCATGAAATGACCTCTGGCCCTGCATCTTCGTGTCATAAAGCTAGGTGAGTTGGCGTTGTGAGAAGTAAAGGTATTCATGGAAGCCATTCCTGTAATAGGATGACTAGCAAATGACTGCAAACTACAGAAACACCTACCAAACAGCAACTAAATTCATCCCAGCTCAACTTTCTTTTAGTTGGATACCCAAAATTCCATGGCCACTCCAATATCATCCAGCATAAGGGAAAGTGTGACACAGGGAAAACCAAAGTAGAAAGAGACGGCGGTCTTAACTAGCTGCAGTTGAAATGTCTTACTTTTGCAAAGATGGTTACAAAGGCATATGATCATGTGGACACTTTCTGGATAGCACAGAAGGGAGGCAGAAGCCCTTCTTCCTCTACCAGTGGAAGTGGCTGAGGTCGGTGTCAGCAGACATGAGTTTCTGCAGTGGCCATGAGGCTTGACGTTCCATGGTTCATCACCCACTTTGGGGCTGTGGGCTGTAGATTAGCTACGTGGGTCCTGTAGCAGTTTCCTCTTGCTCTTGTTTGTTTGTATCAATGGAATTTCAACTTAAATTTAAAGCATGCAGGAAATAAAAGAACACAATGTGCCATCCACCTGGTTTCAACAATCGTTAACATTTGCCATTTTTTGCCTCATAACTGAAGCACTTCATAGTAAATTTAAAACATCATGACACTTCACCCCTAAATACTTCAACATGTATCTCTGAAAAGGAGAGAAATTTCTTCAATTAACAACAATATCAATATTACATCTAACAAAACTAACAATAATTCCCTAATATCATCTAAAACTCACTTGATATTCAAATTTCTACAATTGTCCTCAAAACGTCTTTTACAGCTGTTTCTTTGAAAGGATCCAATAAAGTTCATGCCATGAATTTATTTACTATGTCTCTTAAGTCTTATCTGATCTAGGACAATCCCTCCTCATCAGTTTTTTTTCATGACATTGGCTCTTTGAAGAGATCAGGCCAGCTGTCATGTAGAATGTCACACATTCTAAATATGTCTATTTCTTCATGCTGTCATTTAAGTATCCCTCGTATTTCTTGTAAATTGATACAGATCTAAAGGCTTGTTTTTTTAAAGCCAGATTTATTGAGGTATAACTTATATATAATGAACGTCATCCTTTTTAGTTTAGTTTTATGCGTTTTGATAAATGAATATAGTCATATGATCTAAAAGCTTGGTTTGATTCAAATTTAATACAATTCATCAAAATGCTTTAAAGCAGTGCTTGTGAACTTTCTATTGGACTTCATATCACATCAGCAGGCAGATAATGTCTAGTTGACCCACCATTAATGATGATAATTTTGAACATTGAGTTCCTATAGCTTTCTAATCTCTGAATGTGCATTGGTTTTCTTTTGCTGTGCAACAAATTATTGTAAACTTGGTAGCTTAACACAACACCTACTTATTAGTTCATAGTTCTGTAGGTCAGAAGTCCAGGCATGGCATCGCTAGGTCCTCTGCTTATGCTATCACGAGGCTAAAATCAAGGTGACAGCCGGATACATTTTCATCTGGAGCTCAGAATCCTCTTCCAACCTCAATAAAGTTGTTGGCAGAATTCAATTCTGACTGATGTTGATTGTGAAGGGATAATAAGATTGATGCTACTCACTGAGAGGAGTACATTTGGAACACAGAGGATTCTTTGGGATGCCTACTAGTACATTTAGATGGTTAATTTTATGTGTCAACTTGACTGCCCCAAGGGGTGCCCAGATTAAACAATTTTTCTCCTGTGTCTGTGAGGGTGTTTCCCAGTGAGATTAGCATTGGGATTGGTGGACTTGGTAAAGCAGATGGCTCTCCCCACTGTGGGTGACCATCATCCAGTCTGCTGAGGGCCTGAATAGAACAAAAAGGTGGAGGAAGGAGGAATTCACCCCTTTTTGCTTCTTGCTTGCCTTGAGCTGGGACATCAGTCTTCTTGTGCCCTTGGACTAGGATTTACATCATTGGCTCCCCTGGTCCTCAGGCCTTCGCACTCAGACTGAATTATGCCACTGGCTTTCCTGGGCCTCCGGCTTGCAGATGGCAGATCATGGAACTTCTCAGCCTCCATATCATGTGAGCCAATTCCTCATTATAAATATCTCTCTATCTATCTATCTATCTATCTATCTATCTATCTATCTTCCTCTCTCTCTCTCTAGTTCTACTACTAGTTCTGTTTCTCTAGAGAATGCTAATTAATACATAGCTCTGTGTCCATTAGTAAAAGTTAATGGAAAATCACAGTAACCTAATATAGGCAGGACCACCAAGGGATCATGTTCTTCGAGAAGGAAGACTTGGGTCACCCCACCAGATAGAGAATCCCAGATGGCTGGATGCTGGCTGAGAACAAAGAGAATAAGGAACGAATAGCAGAAGGCAGTTATGAATGGCCAGCAAAGGCTGGTTGCAAAAGTGTAGTAAACACGCACACATTCTTCCTTGTTTTGTCATGTATTTCCCTCCTTTTTCTTTCTCCTATTATTTTATACAAGGAGTGTTAGTAGTGGTTAATCTTCTAATTTAGTCTTTAGAATATTAAATGGGATTATGAATGAACTAGAAAAGACAAGAACATCAGCCAGAGATGGACTCAATGACTGATGGGACTTCGGGTCTTTGCTCTTTGGAAAAGAGACCACCTTTTCATTTGCATTATTTTATGTAAGTATGGTTTCTTTTAGACAGAAGTATGTTATTGCTGTTGCTGTTGGAAGTTTAAATATGGACAAAGGGATAGGTGGATGCTGAGAAGCCAAAGGGCTAGGCTGGAATAGATACTGTCTCCTGGTACCCAGTACCGCTTTCTGTACCCTTCTGTACTCTCCCATAGGGAGACAGGATATAGATCACAGGACCAGATGCTTGGGAACTACATTTCCCAGACTTCCTTCCCAGTGGCAATATGAATACAGTTATGAGACATAAAAGACTAAAGGGGGTGGAAGCCATTCTTACTCTGGTTCTGGTGGCAGTTGATAAGCACGCTTTTGCCACTGTGACTTTTTGCAATGGCCAACCTGTCACTGCAAGACAGCTGTAACTTTAGCTGTGACTTCCTAGTGTCTGGATGGAGCAAGTGCTTTCCAGACTGCTTGGTCACAGTGTGTGGCACTGTGACCCCCCCAAAAAGTAGTAGCATAATCCTAACTTTAGCTCCTCTAGTCCCTCCAGTGTATTTACTATCACCTAATTCCCTATATTACCTACTTTTCTGCTACAAATACCTAGCATGGTTCCTGTTTTCCTGAACTGAACTCTGCTATGTTCTTCCACAGACTTTGTACAGGTTCACATTCCCATCTTCAAAGCTGGAGCTTGCCTGTTCCCTCACACCCTAAGCAACACAGTATATTATTAAACTTTTTGACTTTCGACAAATCTGGCAGGTGAAACAGGAACCTTAGTATAGTTTTACTTGCATTTCTTTCATTATCAGTGAAGGTGAGCATCTTTTCAAATGTTTAGATGTCACATGGATTTCCTTTTCTGTGCATTATGCCACTAGCTCACTGTGTCACACGGCTGCAACCACAAGGCTTGGCCTCCAGGTCCCTGGCCATGCCAGTCACCGAGACTTTCACATTGCCAAATCCACTGATCAACCTTCAGTTCTTTCCTTATCTTCACTATTAGCAATATTTAACAAAGATGGTTTCCCCTCTTTGAGACACTGCTGCACGTGGCTTCCAGGACCCAGACTCTCCTAGTGTCCCCCCATCTCACTGTTCCTTTTGTAGGTTCCATCTCATGTCCCCAACCTTCTAGCATCGGGCTGCCCCAAACCTCAGTCCTCAGACCTTCTCTGTTGATACCCTTGTGCACATGATCTGGCCCAGTCTCAGGGCTTTTGACCATTTCTACTTAATTAAATTTATATTTCCAATTCAAAATTTCCACTTGGATGTTTAAAAGTCATCTCTAATGAACCATGTCCAGATCAAGAGCCTGACTCCTTCTCTACACAAAAATAAAACCTCCTCCCACCATTTTCTCTATCTCAGCTAATAGCACAACACCATCTAGTTGCCCAGGCCACAAACCTGGCAGTCCTCCGACTCCTATCTCAACCTGTTGGCCCTGCCCTTAAAATTCATCCAGAACATGATGTCCACAGCCCCACCATGGCCATGGCTTATTGCAGTGGCCACCAACTGGTCTCCCTACTTTCATTCTTGTCCCCTAAATATACTCTTAGTGCAGCTATTGGAATGATTTCCTTAAATCATAAGTCATGTCATGTCACTATACAATGTATCCAAATCAAAGTCTTCCAATGGATTCCAATATTACTATAAGTAACAGCCAACTCTTGCAATAGCCTACAAAGCTCTACAGAATCTGTCTTTCCCCCACCGCCAATACTGTCTCTGACCTTGTCTCTATTACTTTTCCTTTCACTCTACACCAGCCCTCTGGACTCCTGGTCCTCAAACACACCAAGCACATTCCAGACTGACGGCATTTGTCCTTGCTGGCTCCCTCATCTACTTTGTGTTCAGATGTCATCGATAAGGCCTTGCCTACTCAGAACGGTAACTTCCATCCTCACTGTCAATCTCCTTTTCTTGCTTCCTCATCACACACAGTGCTTGTCACAATTCTGTCTCCCCTACTAGGATTGGAAGCTCCACAAGAATGAGGATTCATTCTTGTTTTGTTTTGTTCATTGCCAAATCCCTTGTGCCTAGAACAATGTTTGGCACGTGATGGGTACTCAGGAAATACTGATATGAATAAACCAGTGAATGAATGTTAACACATAGCTTGTAGGACATCCATGTAAATAGGACTGGGAGATGTAGATGTGGGGAGCCATGGGACTAGATGAAATTACCGTGGAGGGAGGAGGCGAAGTATAGGTGGGAAATACTAACTCACCTAGCAATGTTAAAATTTAAGTGTCTGAACTGGAGATCAAGAGTCCAGTGAGGACAAGATAAAAATGTCATAGAGCAGGTGAGGGTCAATGGTAATAGCCAATATACAAAATACATCAGGCACCATATATATATATATATATATATATATTAATTTAATTAACCCTCACTACAATCCTATGAGTTAAATACTACTGTCTTCGAACAACAGATGACAAAGGGATACAAAGTGAATGAATTTGTCCAAGGCCACTTGGCACAGCTGGGGTTAGAAGCCAGACTTCAGTCTTTGTGCTGTCACCACTGCACTACAGCTGTTTGACAAGAGCTGATTAGGACTGCACCTGGGCTGTGCCAGGTCCAATCTGCAGTCCCCATCTCTGCTCATAAAGAAATACAAGAAGAGCATACTTGGAGTGAGGCAAAGTGGCCTTCTGGGAACTGAACTACAATTACATAAAGAGCTCTCAGGAGAGGCCCAGGAGGCTTGGGTTCTCATCCTGGCTTTGCCGGTAACTCTCAGGAACCTTGGACTAGTTACTCCCTGCTCCCATCATCCCCGTCCTCATTGTGCAAAGGGAAAGCCGGCTGATGATCACAGGTTCCTTCCAGCTTGGAAATTCCACAGTCTACAATCAAGGAATCACTCCGGCTGGGCATAGCATCTCATGCTTATAATCCCAGTACTTTAGGAGGCCAAGTGGGAGGCTTGCTTGAGGCCAGGAGTTTGAGACCAGCCTGGGCAAGATAGCGAGACCCTGTCTCTACAAAAAATTAAAAAATTAGCTGGGTGTGGTGCACACCTGTAGTCCCTGCTACTTGGGAGGCTGAGGTGGGAGGATGGCTTGAGCCCAAGAGTTGGAGGCTGCAGTGAGCTATGATGGCACCACTGCACTCCAGCCTGGGTGACAGAGTAAGACTCTGTCTCTTTAAAAACATAAACAAACAAAAAAAAAAGCGACCAACTCCATTATACCATATACACACCTTTCCTGACTAAAGTATTTAAGCTACCAGGTACAAGGCGTTAAAGGAAAAATAAACAAATAATTAGTGCCTGCTAGAAAGGCTTTTTCTGGTAGAATCAGAAGGTTACTAGGAACTAGGGACTTAGAAAGGGGGAGCTACAGAAAGGACTGGATGACTGAAACGCTGTCCCCATAGGCTGGCACTGCTCGCCTTGGAGGTGTGTTCATACCCAGGATTCCTGTCCTTTCGGTGTGACAATTATAATGGCAAGCAAATATGTAGACTCCACAACATGCCAGGGGGGAGGCCAGGAATAAAATTTAATTCCTGAAAACCTGGATTACAGAAGCCATGATGCTATTAAATAAAAAGGAGGAGTTTCTGTACATATACACAGACCTATAAATAAATGGAAGTTTGTGTTGATTACACACCTGCCCACACTCCCGTGCTTAGGTATACATGCCTATACACACATTCACACGTGTGCGTCTAAGAGTACATGTGTGTCTATATATACCCACAGGAGTGGCCAGATATATATTTATATATAGGAGGCTGGCTCTTTAAAATGGGGGATAATGACACTGAAAATTATTCTAAGCTTTTCACAGACATAAATGACCAAACTGCCTCCTGACTCCTGAATTACATTACCCAGAAAGAGCTTAATAACATGTTATTATCATTTCTCCTCACTGACAGGATTTCAGGGCTGAAAAGCCAAACAAGGAATGTGTTCGTAATCACCGGCACAGTCACCTCTGCTGAGCTGCCATGGCTGCTAATTCCAGGTAAATGCTGCGCGGGGAAGAAAGCCTGGGGCCGATAATGCAACTTGGTGCTTGGTAATTGTCGTCAGTTCAGTTGGGCTGTCACCATCGGAGAGGGGGCTCCAGGGGGCTCATGGAGCCAACACAGAGTTCCAAGGGGTGAAGGGCAGTAGAGAGAGACTACATTATGGGAACCAAAATAGAATTACTCAGTTCAACTGAGATGATGTAGGTGAAATTCCTTGCAAACTGTAAAGTACTCCACAAATGTGACGGTGAATGGGTCGCATTAATGGATCCTGTTTGGGTTCTCAGGGCTGCCACGTACAGCTGCACAGGCTGTGCACCATTCAGCTTCTGAGAACGTCATTAGCCTACATAAATGATGCTCCCTGGATTTGTGCATTGTGGCAGTCCTGTGGCAGTCCTGTTGGCTTTATCAGCTGGCTGATAAAGACCAATACGGGGGCTGACATTCTTCTCCTGGACAATGCATGAGTCCCAATGACAGGCCATCCAGGGGGTGGTCAACAATTTTAACAACAACTTGCCAATGCTTTGGGAAATTAGCTTCAAGTAATTAAAAGATAATTATGAATAACATCCTTGAGGGCGGGAGCCATATCTTATTCACTTAGTATCCTGAGTCTTGCAATATATTTGGCACATGATGAATGTTCATAAAATGTTTGTTGAATATTAAGAATGGATGGATACTGAATGAATGAGTGATGGGGACTCACTGGGGAGCTCCTGGGGAGGACTGAGTGGTAGTAGTTGCAAAGAGCATGTTTAGTTCTACAGGGGCAACTGCACACTCTGCCCATCCTTTTCCGTGATTCCGATTATGGGAGGCCTCCTGTGAAGGCTTTTGTGAAGTGCCATTAATATGCCATAGAGATGTCATGAACTCAGCAAGGGTTTCTTCAGGATTTGTGATATGCCTCAATCGGTGCTAGGTGCTGTGGACCTGTGTGGTGGCAGTGGGGCCAGCAAACAGAGTATAGGTCATGGTCCTTGTCATCAAGGATCTCAGATGGTTTAGTCACATATAAGTTCATGAAGAAATGAAAACAATGCTATCAGGTGATATGAACCCAAATACCATTGAATAGCAAAGATGGTAAGTGTTACAGGAGTTCAGGGCAGAAAGCACAGGATTAGGATTTCTGCTCTGCCACTTGTTGTATGCTCATGAGAAATTTACTTACTTGTCCATGTCCCAGTTTGTTAAGGTAATCATGCCTACCATACAAGCTCCTTAAATGGAAGATTAAAACAGATAATGCATTTAAAGTACATAGCACAGTGCTTGGCACATGGTAGTTTTCAGACTTTTGGTTCCTGTATAAGGATTTTTCAGTCACAGTTGCAGAATCCTAGCTGATACCAACTTTAAAAAAAATGGAGAAAGGGAACTTATTGATTTTTATAACTTCAAAGTGCAACAATAAGAAGACAGTAGGCTTCAGACATAGCAGGATCCAGGAGCTCAACGGATGTCACCGGGGTTCTGCTTCTATTGCCGTTTCTCATACAAGCTTTCTCTAGGGGTAAGAACAGCCGCTGCTGGGTCCGGCTTAACCCCAGAAGGGGGTTAGAAATTGGGGGGAAAAGGAGTCTCAGGGAGGACTCTGGTCCAAGTCAACTCATGCACCTCTCTCTTACCCAATCACGGTGGCCAGAGGAATTAGACGATCTGACTGGCAAGGCTTGAATTGTGTTCTCACTCCTGTGCTGATGGGGGTGGAGGAAGGGTTAGCTCCGCCTAAACCACATGGAATGAGTTTCTGAGTAGGAATAGGCTACCTATTTTTTCTGTATATGCATAAGAAATGAATAAAAGTCATAGCTGCTTGTTTCTGCGGGGAAAAATGGGAGAGCTCCAATTTCTTTATGGAAACTATATATATATATATTTATATTTATATATGTCTAAACATGCAAACTGTGTGTGTGTGTGCATGCGCGCACAGCTTCCGTAGGCAGCTGGACTCAGAAACGTACCATCCCGGCCCGGGAGAGCGAGCCGGGACTTGCGACCCCTGGAGAGCTGGCGGGGCGCTACAGTTCCCGCTAAGCGAGAAAGCGCACTGGGACAGGGTCAGCGGAGGCTTGCGGGAAGGTCAGAGCTGAGCCTTGGTTTAAGGAAACAGAGGGGCACGCAAAGGAGGGGAGGCCGTGCCGAGCTCTGTCTTGCTGACCTGGAGCCCTCTGAGCCCCAGAGCCCGTTTCGGGGGAGGCCACTCTGGACACGTGCCGGCGCGGGACCATCCTGGCGCCCAGCGGACAGGTGGCCATGGACACCCAGCCACTCGCGGTCAGAGCAACCCCGGCGGCCGGCCGTGACTGCCCGGAGACTTAACGTTCTGTTCCATCTTCTGCCTTGGAAATAAAAGGGCGGGAGATGTTTACTTAACATCCTGCAACTGTGGCCTTGAGTAACCAAGCATTTAATGTCAGAGAGCGAGAGAGAGAGAGAGAAGGGGAAGGGCGGGTTGGAAATCATCAGCATCGTCATTTTAAATCATTTGCCATGCGTGCGTTTGTCCGGTGCACGACATTCTCTAAACTCTGTTAACGACACGGGAGTTAACAGAGCAGGCCCCAGAGTTGGACTGGCACATATCAAGCAAGGTACTTAGGCTTTCTGTGCCTCAGTTTCCTCCTCTGTAAAATGCGGCACAGTAGTTGTGAGAATTAGATTTTTATTTTTAAGAAATGACGTTAAAGTGCTCAACAGCACCTGGCACGTAGAAACTATTATTGTTACTGACTTTATGGTGCTGTAGTCAGGAATTGCCATCATCATGGTCTCTACCGCCTCTGAATTTATACCAAATCCAACACAGAAACACATTTTGGAGTTTCTCTTAGTAAAATATCTCCTGGGCTGAAATAGACACATAGAAAACACATTCTGTGATGGGCCGAATTCCAAGATGGCCCCCAAGATTCCCAGCCCCCAGCCTCTACACACACACTACACATCTCCTATAATCCCTTCCTTTTAAACGTGGGCCAGACCCGTGGATAGGATGGGATGTCACTACGTGATTAGGTTATGATATTCTGCAAAGGCGAGGGGATTTTGCTGCACAGTTGACTTGGAGTTAATCAAAGGAGAGTGTTCTGGTTGGGCCTGGCTTAGTCAGGTGAGAGGGACTGGGTCTTTCCTGGGGTTAGAAAGACCCTCCCCTGCTGGTCTTGAAGACATAAACAGCCATGTTGTGAACTGCCTATGGAGGGGCAGCCTTTGGGATCTGAAGGCCTCAATCCTACAGCGTCAAGGAACTGAACCCTGCCAACAACCTGGATGAGCTCAGAAGAGGATCTCGAGCCTCAGGTAAGAACGCAGCCAGGATGACATTGTGTTCAACCTTGACTGCAGCCTTGCGAGACCCTCTCTGAGCGAAGGACCCAGCAAAGCTGTGCCCAGACTCCTATCCACAGAAACTGTGGATATGTGTGTGCTGTTTTACGCCAATAAGTTTGTGGTAATTTGTTACACACAATAGAAAATAATATATATTTCTGCTTAAAAACTTGCTGAATTCTGTTTAAGGATGTGTATGTGAGTAGGTGAGAGTGAAAGAGAGAGGAAATATAATTAAAAACATGGCTTCATTATTTTTGGATTGTAATTGAGAACATGGAGTATTGTGCTGTAACAAGTATTTATTAAGCATTTACTTACTATGTGGAAGGAGATGGTAGACTGGGAATTTAATTAGAATCAGAAACCAAAACTGGAAACTTGTTACTGATACTACCTAAGAAAATTAAAGGGAAAATGTTTAAAATTAAAATATAAGGTCTCCTTAAACCATTCTTATCACAGTTTATACTTGCCAAGGATAAAGGTTTCTTTGAGATAGGGAGTGAATAACAATAATAGCAATCATAATGATAATAGTTAACTTACTAAGTGTTGAGTATGTGCTAAGTAAGTACTTTAAGTGCCTCTTCTCATTCAATCCTCATAACAGCACCAAGAGGGTTGCAAGTTGGGACCATTACTATTCTCATGTTGTAGCAGAATACACAGAGGACCGGAAAGGGCAAATGATTTAGCCAAGGACTCACACAGCTGGTAGAAAGCAGAGCCAGAATCTCAATCCAGCTCTGTCTGGCAAATTCCATGCATACATTTGTTGAACACCTACCATGTTTAAGATCCTGTGCTAGATACTGTGGGGGAATCAGAGAAGAATCAGATGTGGGATGTCACCTCTTGGGGCTCCCAGTCTAGTGAGAGAGATTAGCACACAAATAACTAATACACGATGGAATGAAATAAATGCTGTTCAACAGATGCCCAGAGTGTAGGCATTTAGAGGGGAGTAGAGTCTCACTCACTGTTGTGGGGGGCACCATGAAGGGAGTCAGGAATGGTTTCATGAAGCAGATAGGATCTGAGATGGGCTTTGGCCAGTGGATAGGACATGAGCAGGCAGTGACTGGGGATGCAGAGGCCATCGAGGCAGAGGCAATAGCACAGGTAAATGCATGGCAGAAGATCTACGCAGGGCATATTCAGGGAGCAATGTGCAGGTGAACCAACATCTAAGCAGGCCTTAGAGGTGCTTACTAACCAGCCAACACTCTATAAAACACTGTGCTATGGGGGGAGGGAGAAGTTCAACAAGTGTAAGACCTTAGGTCCTGCCCATGAAAAAGGCAAAATGGTGCATGGGGGAGGAGAACAGGAGTTATCTCAGACAGACCTGAGTTAAGATCCTGGGTCCACTATTTAGCTGTGAGCCACGCATACTTGGACAATAACTACTCAGAAAGCTGGCTTCCCCCTATGTAAAATGGGAGTATGGTATTGTTGGAAGTATTGAATCAGTGTGTTGTAAAATGCCTAGCACAAAGCAGAAGAGGGAAAGCAAATAAATTTCATTTCATGAGCCAACCTGGACATGGCTACATGAAGCCCTGGGTTAAGAGGGCTTAGGCTTTGCCATGATCAATTAGTGCTATCTGCTCAGAGCAAGGGGTGGACCATGGTGTCACCTCTGCCACATATTTGGCAACTGGAATAGGAACTTAAAAAGTCCCTCTCCTTCCTTCCCAAGAGGTGCTGAGTTATTAAGTTATCACTAAGTTGCTGTGAAGACAACACTAGCACGCACTACACTTAGTGTGCAGACTATCCAGCACCTGTGATTGTGTTTAACATGTATGCTAGGGCAGAAATTAGAGAAGACCAGCAGTAGGGCAGACCAGAAAATCTGAGATGACTTCGTGGAGATGGGGCATGAAGGATTGGAAAGTGGAGGTGGACCCAGGAGGGGAGAACCACAAGTCCAAAGGCCCAGGGGCAGGCCCATCTTTGGTGGACAAGGGAGGCACCAGGGGATGGGTCTCACCGAGGGCAGGATGGTCCCAGAGGGGTAGTAGGAGGTGACATTGGAGGAGTAGGGTGGCCCCTTCAGAGAGCCTTGAAATCATACAGAGGTTCCACCTTGACAAGCAACAGGGACATGAGTGAGGAGAGTCCCTGCATTAGGTCAGGTTGGCTAGGTCTGTGCCACCCACACACTGGGGGGCTTAAGCAACAGAAATTTATTTTCTCATAGTTTGGGAGACTAAAAGTATAAGATCAAGGTGCCAGCAGGGTGGGCATGTGGTGGGGCCTGTTCTTTCGCATGGCCTTTCTTCAGTATGTGCTCAGAACTCAAGAGAGTTCTCTGATGTCTCTTTCTCTTTTCATAAGGACACCAGTCCTGTCAGATTAGGGCCCCAACCTTATGATTACCTCCCTAAGGGTCCTACTGTCTTCAGATACAGTCACATTGGGGGTTAGGACCTCAACATATGAAATTTGAAAGAACACAGTTCAGCCCATAACAGTCATATAGACTCTTCTTTACTTTTTGGAAGAAATTGTACTTTTTTTTAAATGGAAATATAGCTCAAGTATGGCCTACCTAGGCAGAACATAGTACAAACGCAAACACTGCAGGTACACTAAAGAGATTTGGTCAAATTTTGTCATTTCTGGAATAGACTGAAATAGCTCTCTTTGTAAAAAGATTTATATCATGCATTACATTTATTTGATGAGAAATATTATACAAATTAAATATGTATATAAAAGGGTTCTAAGACAAGGCAGCAATGTACTTATGCTATAGTGTAGGAGAAAGGGACGTAAAAAATTATTTAAAGGGGGAAAAAAAATCAAAACCGGACTAAAATATACCAAAATGGTAACAGTGAGTTTTCTCTGAGCAATAAAATTATGTGTACTTTCTTCTTCATACTTTTTCTACACTTTTCAGGTTTGCTTTTCTATAGTGTATTTTTTAACTTTTTTCTTTAAAAAAAAAATTTCAGATTTGAAAAAATTTAGTAGCAAGACTTCCTATGTACCCTTCACCCAGCTCCCCAAATGTTGACATCTTACATAACCATAGAACAATTATCAAAATTAAAAAGCTTCTGCCCAGCCAAGGAAACTATCACGAAAGCAAACAGACAACCTACAGAATCAGAGAAAATATTCACATTCTACACATCCGATAAAGGGCTGATAACTACAATCTATATAGAACTCATGAAAATCAGCAAGAAAAAATCAAACAATCCTATTAAAAGTGGGCAAAGGACATGAACACAAACTTTTCAAAAGACGACAGACTAATAGCCAACAAATATATGAAAAAATGCTCAACATCTCTAATCATCAGGGAAATGCAAGTCAAAACCACAATGAGATATCACTTGACCCCAGTGAGAATGGCTTTTATCAAAAAGTCCCCAAACAATAAATGTTGGCATGTATGCAGTGAGATAGGAGCACTCATACACTGCTGGTGGGACTGCAAACTAGTACAACTTCTATGGAAAGTAATAGGAGATACCTCAAAGAGCTACAAGTAGAACTACCGTTTGATCCAGCAGTGCCATTACTGGGAATCTACCCAAAGGAAAAAAGACATTCTATAAAAAAGACATCTGCATTAGAATGTTTATAGCAGCACAATTCACAATTGCAAAGATGTGGAAACAACCCAAGTGCCCATCAATACATGACTGGATTAATAAAATGTGGTATATGTATACCATGGAGTACTACTCAGCCACAAAAAACAGTGGTGATCTAGCACTTCTTGTATTATCCTGGATAGAGCTGGAGCCCATTATACTAAGTGAAGTATCACAAGAATGGAAAAACAAGCACCTCATGTACTCACCATCAAATTGGTTGGTATTAATTGATCAAGACTAAAGAGCAGATATAGTAGTGCCATTCATCAGGTGTTGGGCAGGTGGGAGGGGGAAGGAGGGGATGGATATATTCACACCTAATGGGTGCGGTGTGTGCTGTCTGGGGGATGGACATTTTTGAAGCTCTGACTCAGGTGGGGCAAAGGCAATATATGTACCCTAAACATTTGTATCCCCATAATATGCTGAAATTTTAAAAAAAAAAGATTTTTTTTCAGCACAATTCACAATTGCAAAGATGTGAAAACAACCCAAGTGCCCATCAATACATGGTGGATTAATAAAATGTGGTCTATGTATACCATGGAGTACTACTCAGCCACAAAAAACAATGGTGATCTAGCACCTCTTATATTAGCCTGGATGGAGCTGGAGCCCATTCCACTAAGTGAAGTAACCCAAGAATGGAAAAACAAGCACCACATGTATTCACCATCAAATTGGTATTAATTGATCAACACGTATGTGCACATATAGTAGTAACACTCACTGGGTGTCTGGCAGGTGGGAGGAGGGAGGAGGGGTTGGGTATACTCACACATAATGGGTGCGGTGCGCATGATCTGGGGGATGGACACGCTTGAAGCTCTGACTTGGGTGGGGCAAAGGCAATATTTGTAATCTAAACATTTGTATCCCCGTGATATGCTGAAATTTTTTAAAAAAGAATTTTTTCAGAAAATACATAAAAAAGAAACCAATATCTAGGTATTAGCTGTGTTCATTGCTACTGAGGTGTCATTGTGTCTAGGCCTTAGCACAGTTAGGAAAAATTGTATGTGTGTGAGATATATATACACATATATTTATATGTGCATGTTAATAATGATGCCTCCAATCAATTTCAGGGTTCATTTTAGCATTTCGTCTTATTTGTAATATCTTTCTCTGACAGTGAGAAACGTGGCTTTCCTTATCTATAATATATTTACTTATTTGTTCAATCTTAGTAGTTTCAGAATAACTCATACCCCTTTGAAAAATAAATTTATTAACTAGAGTGCAATATTGTGTATTGTTCTTTCTTATCGGTAACCTTAAAGTACATAGTCAAAATTCTGTTTTCTTAAGTTATTTATGTTAGGTTTTTTTTTTCTTTCCCACCCTTCAGTGTGGTTATATTATTCAGATGTAATAAAGTTAATTTCATTTGTTACTGTTAGTATCCCATTTTAGGTTCCTCCACATCCTAGTTTGTTTGAATTATTTATTCTAAAAGTCAGAGCTATAAGGAAGGGGTCTGTTTTCATCGACTTTTGTTCTTCGTTTTCAAATTTCTGATTCTTCGTAGTTTTTCATATCCCCAAATGCTGGTTTGAGGCAGTTTAAATCAGTTTGGAGTGGTGTCTTACGGTTTTCTTCTGCCTCATGGTTGTTTTTCAACCATGTGTCATTTTTATCGATTGACGCATGTTTAGTTTTATGATTTTTATAACTACTCTGTATGGCTTTAATTATTTTTCCCCTGTTGATTATAGTGGTCTTGGAGTGGTTTACCAGATCCCTAGTTCAATGGAGCCTTTTCCTGCCAGTGTAGCAAAGCCCAGGTTTTCAGTGAATTCTTTTCGGTGGAGAGGAGGGGTTATACGCCCTCTGATTTGGGGGGTTCTCTTTCATCTTATAGGATCTTCAATGGTATCCTTTTGCTTCTCACCCCTCAACTTTCGGGA
Organism: Avahi laniger; assembly: GCA_963575035.1. Lineage (NCBI taxonomy): Eukaryota > Metazoa > Chordata > Mammalia > Primates > Indriidae > Avahi > Avahi laniger. The sequence continues at coordinate 52,057 of CAUYSK010095259.1, forward strand.
GATGCCTCTCTCTTGCATTCTGCGAAGACAACGGCAGCTGCCCATGTCCACATCTCCTGATGTTGCGTCCTAAAACAGCGGAGAACAAAAAGCAAAAATAAAGCTGCAGGGAAACCACATTCTCAGCATAACTTGAAGGCAGGGGACGCCTAAACTCCAAAATAGCTGTAAGTAAAAACAGAAGAAAAATCCCTGTGAGCGATCTTGCCCATCCTGCCTCACCACGGGCTTTCCTGTGATCAAAGGCAGGTCTGGGAATCTCGGGGGCAGAAGGTGGGGGATCTAGCTGCTAGGAGTGTTAAATGCAAACCGATAGAAAGTGTCCTGCTAGGTCAGAGCATGACACCAGAGTGTATCTGCTGGTGGAGAAAGAGGGCAAAAAGGGAGAGAGAGGCACCCTTTGGCTGGTGGGTGCTCCCACAAGCCAGAAGAGAACCAAGAAAATCAGACATACCTTACTGAAGATTCTTTAGCAAATGGAAGACTCCATATATTTATGACGGATTGATTTTCTCACTATTCAGCAATGGGACTCCCCCTCCAATTTCTTTTTCCACCTCCCTCTTGCCCTCCCCCACCATCAAGCAGCACCCAGACTTTTTGCACTGTCCTTGGGAAGAGGTGAGACTACAGAAGGCTGTGGTGCAGGATGAGGAGGAGTCTCTTACTGGCTTTTGAGTTAAAAAAGCTAGTTATCTGGATCTTTCTTCAGAGAATGGAATCCACTCACAATGAGAAAACATGATGAGTAAGAGCAAGATTCCCTCCTCCCCCCCACATCCTTCGCTGCCTCCCACATCCCAACCTCAACTCAAAACATACTTTTTTTCCAGGATGGGAGAAGAGAGAGAGTCAGAGAGAAAATTATGAAAGCTGGGGCATCACTGTGTCCTAGGAAAGGAATTCTACACCCTCTTTCTTGATCCACTCTCAGGAGTCCAGAGGGGTGTGATCCTAGGACACCTGGGACCATTTCCTAGGTACGGCTGCCTCTGGACTAGAGGTAAGACCCCAGACAAGAAATGGTCACATGCATGTCTATATTTGTGGTCTCAGAGCTTCCCCGTGCCCCAGCATGGCTCAGAACAGTGGACACTGTGAATGCTGTACACAGAAGTCACGACAGAGCTGCCCTCCCTGAAGGGCTTGAGCAGAGAGGGATGAGGAACGTCACCCCGGCAAACACGGTGTTAGAGGTTTACAAGGAAAGGCAGAACAGTGGCTCAAACTGACTGAGGACCAGACATCCCAGTGCCTACACAGCTGGACAGCACCAAGGGCAAGACGCCCCCTCTGTGGAAACCCTCAAGACTCAGACTGTCATCCAAGAGAAGGGGTGGAGAAACGACTACGATGATGTCTCTCCCTCCTGGCTGAATGGACTTGAGTCTGAAGTGAGGAGATCCAGTGACCTCTCTGACCTTAGCCTCAACAGTGGGATTTTTCAGAACATGGCTCTGGAGCACGGCTCAGGGAGCCCAGGTGGGTAGGGACAGGACCAGGCGAAACGCACTCCCTGTGAAAAGCAGCGCTTATTTGTGCAGCAGCATTTGAGCAGGAAGGGAGAGGACGGAGAAGGGGGTCCCACAACTCCTGGGATTCTCAGCCTGATGAGCTGTTATCAGATGGGCTGAGATGACAATAGACATGATTACAGCTCTTCCTCTTTCCTCTTTGAGAAAGAGCCCAATTGCCAACCCCCTTTCTTTTTTGATTGCCTAGCAGCCAGATTCCTCCATTTTACTGGAGGAGGGACAAAGGATAAAGAGAAAAGCAGAAACAAATGGGGAAAGAGACGGAGGTGGAAGATCTCTGGGAGAGGGGCTCTTTCCTTTTTGGCCAGCTGGTTTCCAGGGGGTCCTCTGACTCTGAAGCAGACCAGCCTGCCCACATCCCTGGTAACGTGAACATACAATCACCTGACACCAGCCAGAGCTGGTCCTTAGCTTTCCCTGGAACAGAGCAACTGGGACAGTTTGCTCCACCTGGGATACAGATCACATTGTAATACCATGCCTTGTTCGCGTGCCTGCCTTTCCTACCCTGAGGGCTATCTTTTTCTACCTTTGTCTCTATCTCTTTTTTTTTTTTGGTAGGGCCAAGCTCCTCCTAAGTGGACAGGAAGTACCATGTGAATAAATCACTTAACAAACGTCTATCCAACCTCTGAGACATGTCACCTTCCTTACCGCATCAGAACTCACTTGGTGAATGACTCAATACAACTACTACCAGGAAAAGTAAGAAAACATGCCCTGCTCCAAAAAGTGAACACAGAAGGATAGGAAGAAAGTAATTCCCAATGCCATTAGACAGTAATTGTCCCATTTCGAGAGTACTATGACAGTACAATCTCCTTGCTAAGCTCCATGACAGAACTTCAGTGATATGGTCTAAATGCTTGTGTTCTCCCAAAATGCATATGTTGAAGTCCTAACCTCTAAAATAATGGCATGAAGAGGAAGGACCTTTGGACAGACATCAGGTCGTGAGGATGGAGCCCTCATGAATGGGATTGGTGCCCTTATGAACGACATCTCAGAGAGCTAGCTTGACATTTCCACCATGTGAGGACAAGGGGAGAAGGCACTCGTTATGACCCAGAAAATGGGCCCTCACTAGACACTGAATTTGCCAGTGCCTTGATCTTGGATGTCTCAGCCTCCAGAACTGTGAGAAATAAATTCCTGTCATCCAAAGCCACTCAGTTTATGGTATTATTATAGCATCCTGAATGGACTAAGACATTCAGTGTTTAAAAACCTTGCTTTGGCTTCTCCCTCAAGGAATGACAACTCCTGAAAGAATGGTAATATAGTGGCCCTAGCACCTTGGGATTTAAAAGTGTTATTTGTAGACCAGCAGCATTGGCCTCACCTGGGAGCTTGTTGGCAATGCAGAATCTCAGGCCCCACCCCAGACCTGCTGAACCAGACTCTGCATTTAACAAGAGGCCCGATGATCCAAATGCACATTCCGGGTAAGAGTCAAGGCCTTAGATTACAGTGTGGTGGGGAGGGAAGAGCCTCGAGAAAGGGTCAGAAGTGAGAAGACTCATGAGGAGATTAGAGTACCTTGGGTGGCAGGCATTCATTGTATCTATTTATTTTTTTAACTACTTATTATTTAAAAGTCAGTGAAAGAGAAAACTAGAGACCTAGAGTGCAGTATGTGACATCTGGTGACAAAACCAGCCTGCCTGATCCCAGAGTGTGGCCCACTTGAGATTTTTAGCATGCAAATATCCACAGGTGACCTGGAAGGCCAGCAGGACTTACCCACCTGTCACTTCCCCCACCACATCCTTGACTACTATCAGCTGTCCCTAGGAGGCTTTTCTGACAACTGTACCCTCTACCACCACCCTCCCTCCTCAGGAGACATTGACCATTTCCTACTTTATTCTCAGCACAAAGTAAGCACTCAATAATTGTGTACCAAATAATGAAAGTATTGTGCTAGCAGGCTTGGATCAATTAGTGATTGTAATTGAAGCTGAGTGTAATTAATTATATAATTTGGGGCTGTTCAAGTTTAATTCCACTAAAATTTATATCATGAAAACAGGGCATGAGGAAGGATTACAAACAAAAGGAAAGGAGCTATGAGTAATGCTTTCATACAGTAGACACAAATTTGAGCTGGGTCCCTTGCTTCCTTAGTCAGTTCAGGCTGCTATAACGAAAATACCATAGCCTGAATGGCTGGGAACAACCTACACTTATTTCTCACAGTTCCGGAGGCCAGGAAGTCCAAGATCACAGTACTAGTAGATTTGATATCGGGGGAGGGCCCACTTCCTGGCCCACTTCCGCAGTAGCCTTCTCATTGTATCTCACAGGGCAGAGAGAGAACCTGTCTCTCTTGTGTCTCTTCTTGTAAGGGCACAAATTACATTTATGAGGGCTCCATTTTAATAACCCAATTACCTCTCAAAGTCCCCACCTCCAAATACCATCACATTGGGGATTTAGATTTCAACATATGAATTAGGGGAGGACACAAACATTCAGTCCATAACACCAACAATACAAAATTCACAGGGTTGCATAACTAGCAAGGTCTAATCCTGAATCCCATTTGGATACAGAGTCCAAAATCAAGGATATCACTCCAGTACTAGGGTTATAAGGGAATGGTCACTCTCAACAGTGGACGCTGCTCAATTTGGAAACATTAATTTGGCTTGACTCATTTCTGCTGCTCTAATGCTTTCCATTCTTCATGCCATCTGAATCTCTCCTCGACTCTCACAGACTCAGAGGGTATTAGAGCGAAAAAAGGATCTTTGGGATTTTTAGACCAGTGTTTTTGAGCCCAACCAGAACTAACACATTCTTTTTACAACAATGTTGGGTAATGTTCCCTTACCATACTGCAATGAAATAAATAAGAACTATATCTACCTACATAACTGCATAATTTTTGAAAGTCAGATTGGTACAGGTTGCACTGGCCATTCAAATGCAGGCTCTGCCTTATTGTTGGTTATGTAGTTTCCCAAAATGGTGAATAATAATTCCTAAAGAAACAAATCATCCCTCAATTTTCATCATAACTGTATTCCTAGAAAATTCAATGGGTATTAAAACCATGCAAAAAGAAACAAAACGCCTTGCCTTTACATGTAAAACAGAGTTAGGTTGTTGATTTAGTTCATTACAAACAGGATTTTCACTACATGTGAAAATGTACTACATGTATAAATTTTCACTACATGTATATCCTGTGGAGCATTTGGAAATTACACAGGTCACAGGAAAATTCTTGTTGAGTGAGGCTGTGTTGCCCACAGGAAGACATCTGGCATCTCTGACCAAACCCACTCAATAAGAGTAGCAATCCCTCAATCATTGCAATAACCAAAATTACCCCCACACATTTCCAGAAAGTCCCTGGGACCCTCACTAAGAACCACTGATTTAACCCAATCTCCTTAATTTACAGGTGAGAAGTCAGAGGGCAGTGGGCAAGAGAGAAATTTGCCCTATGTGACCAGCCGGCCAGCACCCACAGGCCTGGGGACTCCCATCTGAGGGTCCTTCCCAGCTCCACGGTGGCAGTTTCCTGAACTCAGCACTGTGGGTGTCAGCACTCCTTTGGGTTTCAGTGAAAATGACTCAGCATGGCTCCCTACACTCCAAAAAAATCAAATTCCTAGCAAAAGAAAACACAGCCATACTGTGTCAGTGGAAAAGTCCTCTAAACAAGGGACTATCACTGCAATGCCTTTAAATTAATCTCCCCAAACAAGCCCAAGATGTCTCCTCCCCATCATCAGAAAGCTAGGAATGTGCTGGCATTGCGGAGAAGTTAACTAGACCATCCTCCTACCTTAATTTTTGAGAGCCCTGAAACTATCCCAGGTCAAGAAAGACTCCTAGTTAAAGAGCAAAAACAGCAATTGAGCATTACATGCCAGCACTGTTCAATCAATAGCCATTGACAAGTGTGCTGTGTTAAGGAGGATTCTGGGGCCAGATCCTAGCTGAAAGATCAACCTAAAAGGATGCAGTGATCAATTTATGGAGTCTGCATTGGCCGTGGTAGAGGTGTCAGCACCACACCAGGTATTTGCCATGTCCGTTTTAGAATCCCAGACAAATCTGATCTACTTTCCTGGGACAAAAGCACATTCATTCTCCCAATGCCAATCTATTTCATTTCATTGGTTTCCATGTATAAAATTTGAAGCAAATGTCTCCTTCGTGATAGTTGACACAGTTCAATTGTGTTCCATTGTGTACCTCTTTGCTACAAATGGTAGCACTAGGGCCTTGTCTTAGAATCTCATTCACTCAGGACACACAAGTTGAGCATAAGCTAGATGCCAGGCATTGGTCATGGCAAGATTTAGCAAATCTATTGCATATAAGAATCACCATTTTTCAAGGTTCCTAATGTTTCATAAAACATTATTCACCACACAAAACTCAACATTAATACCCACTATTTTTCTATCTGAAATTAATATGCCCTTTGTTAAGGGATCATAATGGCACAGTACATAACAATTGATTACAATTAATGTCTTGAATATTTATTGCTAGGACAGCTATATTTTGAGGAAAGTGTCTTTAAACAAAATGGCTAAGTATTGGTTATCATTAAAGTTAATGAAATTAGATAACCTAGAAAAAGACATCCATACGACCACCAAATAATCATTCACAAAAAACTGCATGTTTAATACTTACTAGAAATACAAAATTAAGTCAAATTTTCTTTTATGAATTGGTTTTAAAAATCTTTAAAAGGCAAAAAATAGTAGGACAGTCAAATGGATCTGAAAACATTCAAGAATATTTAAATTGAGGTAAATGGTCTTTGGGAGAGTTGATCCTTAGGTTTTTGGCAATGTGCCTGCAGGCAAGTTGGCTTTAGGTGAATCAAACAAGAGTCAGTTTGGTAGGGCTGGGGAAGCAGGGGACACAAGACAGGAAATGAGGAGACGAGATCTGAACCAGGTGGTGAACAGAAGAGATACAAGGAGGTAGAGTCTGGGTGGGAGGGTGATGCAATGAAGGTCAAGAGGGGTGAAAGCTGACTTCTGGCTTTTGGACCAGGTGCCTGCTGGCCACACTATCCACTGAGACAGTGAATGCAGACCTCCTGGTCAGAATGAAATTCTGGGAAATTCTGGCCTCAAGGGGAAATATAGAGATGGGCTCGTCAAGTCTTGCTTCCAGGTGGGGCTGCTGGCTCTTACCACTGGTCCCAAAGAGTTGTCTAAATCCCTTTTGCTCCTCCAAGACCCCAGGATCACTGCTCCCACCAGCAAGAGCCTCCTCCTTACCGAAAGCCAGCCCCTTTTTTGTCGGAAAGACTACAACTCCTTCAAGGCAGGCATCACGCCTGATTCCCCTTGTGTCTCCACTGCCCTCTGCAGTAAATGGGCACTGAAGGAATGCGTGCTACATACGGGGACTGAGGCATACGCAAATAGCCATGCAACGCGTGAAAGGCTGATTGCAGCCCACTGTCGTGGTGTAAAAAGGCATGCAAGAGACAAAGAAGAAATGATCCTTGCTCTCCAAGGATGGCACAGGGCAGGCAGACAGTTGAGTATAGAAGGTGGGAGTGAAGAGAAGCATTCAGAGAAGTGAGAGTGGAGGCAGTCGGCGAGCGCAGAGTGGTCTCGGAGGTCCCCTGCAGAAGGCAGGACTTGAGCCCTGTGCCCAGTGTAGGAAGCAGAGAGCAAGGCCACGGGTGTGGGTGAGCCTGGTGTCTGTAAACCATCAAGATCAGCCTGTACAGGAATCTCTAAACAATGACACAACCCAGACAGGGAGACAGAGGCAACCATCCTCACCAAGTTCTAACTTTACGCAGCCAGACATGTGAGAGTAGGAAGAGCAGAGGGGGAGAGAAAGGCTTCCACACACAGAGTCCCTGTTGCCAAATTCATCCCTGGTTCAACACGGGTCGTATGAACCAGCCAGCCTAGCTTGCAGGCAGAAAGCGAACACACACGTGAGACTCTCTTTATCTTAAATGCTTCCAGGCAAGTCTGTATCAAACTGTGATTAAGGAAACAGCTTCTGCCAACTCTCTGGGGGCGACCTGTGTGGACAGCAACTAGCAGAATCGATAAGAGAAATTAAGCCTATTTCAGCTAAATAGCCAGTTCTGAACCCCATGGGTCTTAGAACACAGGCATTACTATTAGAAAAATATATCCGCACAACTGGCATCCAACCAGAATCATGTGGGCCTCTCTGCTGTTTTTGACAAGAAAATGTAATATAAAGTAACCAATCAGTACCCCTTACTCTCATAATCTCAACAAGAGCAGTAAGAACTCCCTGCAATTTAACCCTGTTTGCTTTTGTTCAGAACTCTGGAGAGTGTCCAATTCGTAGATGTCTTTATTTTCTCTGTAGACATACGAGATTCTCTTCTAGATTTCTCACATCTTCCAAACATGGATCCAGGACACTTAAAAATAATAGCTGTAATGATCAGGCTCTTTCAGTTAAAAATCAGATAACCAATTTAAAGTAACTTACACACACACACACACACACACACACACAAAAAGGGGGGGGCAGGCTGCAGATGTATTGGTTCATATTATTGAAAAATCAGGGGTGGATCTGGCTTACAGGAAAGGCTGGATCCAGGGGCTCAAAGGATAAAGCAGTCCTGATAGCCCCTGGAGCAAGCTCCTTAGCAACTAGTGGAAAAGTAATTATTCTCCATTGCTCCAGTTGAAAGATACAGGAAGGTCTGCTTGGGAGCATGAATAAACTCATACTGGAACCAATCTCTGTGGCCAGAGGGGTGGCCATCGACTACCCCATGGCTTGTGCGAGGTGCAGGAATGGGTATCCTGTGGGAAAGGGAGTCCTGTTCAAGCTGCAAGGGATAGATATGTCCACTACCAAGCTGAGTATCTGCTGGTTTTTCAGTGTCGCTTTTCCCTGCCACGTTCACTGCACTGTCTGTTCACGTTCCCCACAGCCCTTCAAGAAGGGCAACCTGTGGACAACCACCACCATTTCACAGCAGGGAAGCTGAGGCTCGGGGACCAGAGCAACCCACCCAGTGACAGCAGAACTAGGATGATTGGCCTGACATCCAGCTGCCTTGCCCAGCGCGGGTGACACTGGCCCCTGCCCAGAGAATCCAACCCAGGATCAGAGCGTACTCAGGCACATCCTGCCACCAGATTATTAAGGATGCAAACTATTAGTCAGCTCATGAAAACATCCTGAATGTTTATGGTTTCTCTCCTAAACCTCCCCACAATCTTGTAACTTCTCCCTAAATATTTGGGAGAAAGAGAAATAAGTGAAAAAGGCAGAACCTCTTTACATTCCTACTCACCAGGGGCAGGATTGAATTTCTGCCAATATTTTTAATTTCCCTTATAAGAATTTCCCTAGAAAGGGGTGTTCTGGCACTCAGAGTGGCCCAGGGAGGTGGGCATCTGGGGTCCTGCTGGCTGGGTGAGCGCTGGGCCATACAGGCCCACACTCTGTGCAGCGAGATGACTCCTCAGGGGGCGCCTCTGTATGAGCCACAGAAGCCCACCGTTGCAGGAGCCCACAGGCTCTAGACCAAGGCAGCAGTGGGATGGCAGGAAGGATCCAACCTCTAGCAGCCTTGGCAGGACCAGGCTCTGTGGAAGCAGTCTACGCCAGCAGAGGAAAGTCAAGGCAACGTGTCATGTGGTCAGGGGTTGAGAGCCCAAGCTCTGCCTGCAGACTACCTCTGTTCAAAGCCTGGCTCTACCACTCATTGTCTGTATTGCTTCCCAAAAACAACCTAAGCTCTCTGTGCCTCAGTTTACTCACCTGTACAAAGGGGTAGTAGTGGTCCCAAGACTTCACAGAATTGTCACATGAATTAAGTGAAACTGAATCCATGCAAAGGGGTTAGCACATAGTCAGTGCTCGGTAAGTATTAGCTATCATTATTATTGCTATTTTGTCATTTATTGGAAGCTAATTCTTCCACTCAGAACACAGCCTTTCTTAGCATTCCCAAGCCTACCACAGGACACAATGGATAATGGCCCTCTGCCCCACAAAGATGTCCACTTCCTATTCCCTGGAACCTGTAAATGTCATTATACCTAACATAGCCAAAGGACTTCGCAGATGTTATTAAATTAAGGATCTTGAGATTGGGCAGGCGGGGGGGGGGGGTCTTGGATTATCCAGGTGGGCCCAATGTAGTTACCAGGGTATTTATAAGAGGGAGGCAGGAAGGTCAGAGTCAAAGAAGGAGATGTGACAAAGGAAGCAGAGGTTGGAGTGATGCAGCCACAAGCCACGGGATGCAGGCAGCCTCTAAAAGCTAGAAAAGGCAAGGAAACAGAATCTCCTCTAGAGCTTCCAGACAGAAAGCTGCCTGGCTGATACCTTGATTTTTGGACTTCCGACCTCCAGAACTGTAAGGTAATAAATCTGTGTTGTTTTAAGCCACTCATTAAGTTTGCAGTAGTTTGTTACAGCACCAATAACAAACTAATACAAATGGTCAGGATCCAGGTCTCCTCACCACCACCTCCAAGTCATAGATGTAGGGAGCATTTGATTCAAGAACACTCAGAAGGGAGCCTCCCATGCTCTAAAAGCACCTCATTCACATTCATTTCTTCAACAGATACTTACCGTGTATCTACTCTGGCAAATAACCCATGCCCATGGCCACACTCAGCGGTGCAAGGGCAGGGGGCTCATTGGCGACCCAGGCTCCTCCTACTTATCTGGCGGGTCCCCTGCCTGCTGGATTTCCATGTGCAATAGAGTCTGACTCCATTTCTCATGCTGACCCCTGGCAGCTTTCAGGCCTTGCCCCTCCACCTTTCCCTTTTGCCCCAGGTCTGGGCCAGCCCATAAGAAAGCCCCAGGGCTCCTCCCTCAGCACTGGTGGGGGAGTTCAGGCAATGCAAACCCTGGCCACACATGGGAACTCTCACCCTTGGTCCACCTCCAACCACAATAAAAACCAGAGCTACTCCACACACCTTTTGCTCAGGTTTAACTCCAGACCAAACCTGAGCCCTTCTCCTTGGAGAATCCTTTTGCTACTTATATGTGAGTAATATACACATCCATCAGCACCTGTGTGGCATTAGTTCCAATATCCATAAATTCTGGGAGGGGAGCTGCCCAGTGTCCAGCAGGGGCTGCAAGGTGCCTGTATGAGCTGAGGCTGCCATAACAAAACTCCATAGACCGCACGGCTTAACCAATGGAAACTGACCTTCTCACAGTTCTGAAAGCTGGAAGTCCAAGGTCAAGGTGCCAACCCAGTTGCTTTCTGGTGAGGTCTCTCTTCCTGGCTTGCCTTCTTGCCAAGGCCTTTCCTTTGTCCGTGTGTGGAGAGAGAGTTCTGTTATCTCCTCTTCTTACAAGGACACCAGTCCTATTGAATTAGGGCCCCCACTCTTGCTTATGACCTCATTTAAACTACTTACCTCCTTAAAGACCTTATCTCCAAATACAGTCACTTGAGGGTTAGGGCTTCAGTATGAATTTGTGAGGGGATATAATTCAGTCCATAACTGTTCCCACATAAAACATCATGTTGTGCTTATTGACTCAAGGTTACAAAATGGTTGCTATAGTTCCAGACATCCAAAACCACACACCAGCCTCCCCTACAGAACATAAGAGGAAAGGGCAACATTAACAAACAATACCCTTATCAACTTCTAAAGAAAAAGTTTCCCAGGAACCCCCCCTAAGATTCCCCTTCACCTCTCCTGTCATGTGTCACTGCTAGCTGCAAGGGAGGCTGGGAAAGCAAGACTTCATTTTTTCAGTCTCTCAAGTAGAAGGCCGGCAAGAGCTCAGAGGGTTGAGAAGTGTCTACCACAGCAGCTGATAATAAAAATAAACAGTATTTATTGGGTACTTACTACAGTCATCTTCTCCAAGCACATTTTCAAGTGCACTGCGTATGTTATCTAACTCGATCCTCCCTATACCCTCTGAGGGAGGTACTATTATCATCTCCACTTTTCAAATTGAGGACTTGAGGCCGAGAGAGGTTGGGCTATTTTTCCAAGATCACACAGAACCACCAGGCCAACAGGATTTGAACTCAGGTGAACTAAAGCACCCATGCCCTTAATGACACCCTAGACTGCCCATCTCAGCAATGGCAGCAGCCACTGTCAACAGATGTGTGCAGATACTGATATGCATATGCTTACCTTTGGCAGAGGAAGGAGAAAGGAATCAGGAGACAAAGAAGGTGCCCCTACCAACTACATAGCTGAGCTGTGCTTTCTGGCAGCTTTAAGAGGACAAGGAAGAGCCAGAGTCCCTGACCTCTGTCCCCAATTCACCAGCATGAGGAGATTGGAAGGGCTTCTGTCCCATCCAGTGTTAGTCTTGGAGAGAAGAAAGTCCACGCTGCCAGCAGTCCATCCCTCCGGACCTTCCATCTCCATCATTACCCACCCACAGCAGGGCCACCAACCACTTCCATCATTCCTGACTAGGTGGTCACGGCTTGATACAGCTGGCCACCAGCCCAGGTGAGACTCTGACATGCCCTTGCTGGGCACCAGTAGGTGGCTGCCAGGTCAGGCTAGTGCAGAGGGCTCCAGGCCCACCACTCAGAGGTGACTGACCAGAGGGCTTCCTGCCAATGACCCACTGGTGACTACATACCTCTGGAAAACAAAATCCCTAGTGCTAGACCTCTTTTGGGGAGAACTCAATGTTCATGTTTCTGATGTTACATCCATTTGTCATTACATTTGTGTGTCTGCTTAAAGAGTTAAGTTGTGGTAAATGTCAGCATTGCTATAGTTTGGATATTTGTCCCCTCCAAATCTCATGTTGAAATTTGGTCCCTGCTGTTGGAGGTGGGGGCCTAACGGGAGGTGTTTGGGTGCTGGGGGCAGGTCCCTCATGACTAGATTAATGCCCTGGTTGGGGTGAGTGAGTTTTCCCTCTATCAGGTCCTGAGAGCTGGTTGTTGAAAAGAACCTGGCACCTCCCCTCCCCCCTGCTTTCTGTCTCACCATGTGCCCTCCACACGCACCAGCAGCCTTCACCTTCAGCCATGAGAGGAAGCCTAGACCCTCATCAGAAGATGTTGGTACCATGCTTCTTGTACAGCCTACAGAACTGTAAGCCAACCCTCTTTTCTTTACACATTACCCAGTCTCAGGTATTCCTTTATATTAATAGAAACACAAAAACAGACTAAGGCATATCTGCAGTTTTTTCCTGGAGGCCTTTTACTTTGGAAGTAGCCAGGACTCTCTTCCTCCCAGAGGCTCTGCCCGACGCCCACGGGTAGAGGCTGCATTTCTCCCTTCCCTGAAGACACCTGCGAGGTATGTGAGCCTGAATCAAGGGTCCCAACCCTGACTGGGGAGCTTTAAAGAACAAAAGCAGCAAGTCACGTGGATATCACGTTCTCCAGAGAGGACATGATGAGGGCCACCTCTGTTGTGTTCTTCCCCAAACCCAGAAGCCCAGTCTATGTGAGAAAACACCAGACAAGCCCAAACCGAGAGACGTTTCACAAAACACCTGACCGGTACTCTCCAAAAGGGTCAAGGTCGTGAAAGACGAGCAAAGTCAGAGGCTGGAGCCCTCTGCACCAGCCTGACCTGGCAGCCGCCTACCGGTGCCCAGCAAGGGCACGTGAGACTCTCACCTGGGCTGGCGGTCAGCTGTATCAAGACCATGACCCACCCCACCCAGTCGGGAATGATGGAAGTAGTTGGAGGCCCTTCTGTAGGTGTCACAGACCAGAGGAGAGTAAGGAGACATGGCAACTAAATGCAAGGTGGCAACCTGGATGGGATCCTGGGACACAGAGGATGTTAGTGAGGACACTGGTGAAGCCAGAATAACATCTGGACTTTAGTTAATAGTAGTGCGCTAATGTTAATTTCCTATTAATCAAGGTAACATGGTATGTCAATATTAGGGAAAGATAGGTGAAGGGTTTGCAGGAACCCTCTGTACTTTTTGCAACTTCTACTGTAAATCTAAAATTATTTCAAAATTAAAAGTTACAACAAAACACGATTTTACAAAAATGCCTGGCCCCCCAGACCATGAGTTGCAAGGATGCAGATCAGTGGTTCTGAAGATGTGTTTCCTGGACCAGCGGCACTGGCGTCCCCTGGGAGCTCGTTAGAAATGCAAAACCTCAGGCCCACCTCAGACTCACTGAGTCAGAACCTGTGTTTTAATGAGATCCCAGGTTATTCATTTACACGTGAAAGTTAAGGGGTGCTGCTCTAGAATGAACGTGCAGGGCGAGGGGGTGAGGAACAGGAGCTGCAATGGCAGGGGTCAGGCAGGCTGAAGACTCGTCATCACACCTGTCTTAAGAGCCTGTCCTTTCCTCTCGCATGCAGGAAAGAGTACAGGAGGAAACGTCACAGGAACTCTGCAACGACGGTCAAGCCAAAGGCAGAACTGGGAGAAACAGCTTTCCTCTCCCCGGCAGTGCTGGCCAGGGGCACAGGGACCTGGCTCGGGGTGAGGCTGCTGATGGCAGGGCAGAAGCAGCTTCCACAGAAGCCAAGTAAACCAGGCCGGGAGGCACTGACCGCAAGAAAAAGGACATCGCAGCTACGGCCCAGAGTTTATCATTTACTCTTCCAAGGGCTGATCCCGTTCTCCTTTTAGAAAAGGAGAGAGCTGAGCCAGTCTGTGAAGCCCCATAACCAGGAGTGGGGAGAGAGAGAAGGAAGCAGGGAGAAAGGGAGGGAGGGAGTGGGGATGAAAAGGAAGAAAAGGAAGGGAGGGAAGAAAGGAAGAACAGAGGCTTTTTGAACAAATTGCTCTTTAGCAAAGTTTTGGCTTTTACCAAAATCTTTTGCAGATAAGGCTTGCAGGGACTGGGCCTCCCACAACTCCCTTTTGGCAATTACCAGTAGCTGTGGCACCAGTCACCTGGCAGTCAAGGCCCCTTGTGAAATGTGGGCCCCCCAATCAAGCCCAACAAACATGATGCTCCAACAGGCCAGGCTGCCGGGAGCGTGCCACCCTCTGTGGTTCTACTCATCATCTGGGAAGATCTTGCCCAATCTCTAGCTCCCAGCTTAGATCCTGGCTCCTTGTGGCTACACCTTTCCTGACCACTCAAGCCCCAAGTGCCACTCTGCATGGCTCCACGTAAGACTCTTCTCACATTTGCCTACACTGAGGGTCATTCCAAAACTCCCAACAGGTCTCGCTCCCCAGGATTTGCTGGACTGCCTCTTGGAGCCACATCTGTTTTTCTGAGCTGGCGTCAGATGCTCACGTTTTTGGAGCCCTGCCATTTTGGCAGGAAGCCCCTGGGCAGCCTGTAATGTGGAAACAGAACATCTCTGATCTTGGGAATGGGTAAGGAATGCCGCAGGAATTAATCTGATGGATAAGTGGGGAGAAGCATGTGTAGCTTTTCAAATACACAGATGTCAACACCCCTGAAAATAATGAAGCACGCTGCAATTCTAGATGTTTGCCTGCTTACCAAGCACACGACTACAAGCCAGGACATCTACAGTCACTAAGTGCGGGGCACACATCTGAGAGGCTCTGTGCCAGGTAGGCCACAGAGTCAGAATTCTCTTCCCTCCCCCTGAGAAGAGGAAGGGGGTACAATAGCCATGATGCCTAAATCAAAGAAGATAACACCTAAATTAAATAATAAGTATCCAGGTGTTAAAAGAGAAACGCTCTTCAAAGTAAGCTAGTGGTGCCTTCCTGACAGGCACTGTCACTGCTAAGGGAAAAAGTCGCAGGATTTTATTGGCAAGCTCTACCCAAACCCAAGTCAATGGCCAATCCTCACAGCAAGTTCCAATCAAGCTGCAGGTCCCACACAGCAGCTAACCATAGCCATCTCTGAACCGCAGTGACACCCGGGAGAGAGCGTTCTCTTATGGGTCTGGACCACAGAGAGGACTCCACCCAGGCCGGCCGGCGGTCAATAAATGTGCACCTCAGCTCAAGTACAGGATAAGAACACACCAGAGTGGCTGTGAAATAATAATTTGTCTAGTCTTTGTCCTCATTCCTCTAAAGCCTTGGAGTTTCCCAAGTGCCAGGAGTGTCTTTGTTATCCATGCAGTGCCCTCGGATCACACCTGACTTTATACTAACAAGATAACTCCGGATGGGGAGAGATCAGCCCAGCCTCCTCTGGGGAGGGGAGGAGGGCTGGAGATCGGGTCATTCATGGGGCCCATGAGCCAGTCAATCACGTCTACATAATGGGACCCCCACAAAAACCCTGGACACCAAAGCTTGGTGAACACATGGATGTGTTGATCAATGTGATGCACCCTGACTCCACGGGGAGAGGACATGGTCCTGCATTCAGGACCCTCCCAGGCCTCCCCTGCACGTCTCTTGGTGTTTGGCTGAGTTGTATCCTTTATAATAAAACTGGAATCACAAGAATAGTGCTTTCCTGAGTTCTGTGAATCATTCTATAATAGCAAGTTATCAAACACAAGGGGGTTATGGGAACCCCTGAATTTGTAGGCAGTTGGTCAGAAGTGCAGGTAGTCTGGGGACCCCAAACCTGCGCTTACATCTGAAGTGAGGACAGTCTGATGGGGAACTGTGGCTTCGGCCTGCAGAGTCCACACTAACTCTGGGCGGTGGGTGTCAGAATTGCACTGCAGTATTGTAGTGGTTCAGGTCCATCCTGTCCTAGGCCCTGGAGAAAATCTGGACTCAGTCTGCATTCCTCAGAACTTTTTGTCTCCTTTACCCATGCGCTCCCTCCCCCCACTCCACCTCCCCTAAAAATACAATTTCCTCTGAAATTGGGGAATTTGAGACTCAACTCAGGCACATAAGACAACCCAAGGTGCAATTGAATCTATCTCTACAGCATTGTGGAATAAAAAACTGAGCCTAGGCCACCACTCAGCAGCTTTGTGACCACAGGCAAATTACTAAGCCTCTCTGAGCCTTGGTTCACTTCTGTGAAATGAGGCTAATGACCCCCTCTCTCACAGAGCTGATGGGACAACTCAATGATGTAACATATTTACAGAGCCTAACAGCCTCTCACATGTGGAAGGTACTCAATAAATATCTACCTACACCCCCCCTATTCTCAAACTGCCCTGTACCCCCAACTCTTCCCGCCTCTCTGCTCTGCCTGCATAACTGTTCTGGGTGCTGGGCCCACTGGTGACACACTGATGTTTTCCATCCCAGGGCAGCAGGCAGCCAACCAGTACATCAAAAGTGAAAAGCAAGTAACCATTACCTTGAACAAAAAGGACATTTATATTTACTTCAGTAGCTATAAAAGACACCATAAAATATAATATGCAGCATGCATCCTCATGATTAACAACAGATACTGCAAATTACTCGCAGGCCCCTGGGTGCATCCAACTGGTCACTAAGAACAATTCTTTCAGGAAATAAAAGGATTGTGAATTGTCTTTGGTCACTGAAAAACCTGCTCATCATATTATGAATAAAGACAACAGAAAATGAGGTTCAAACTCAGGGTTTTTCTGCCCTTGTGAATGGGGTAACGTAAGATCACGGAGATTCAAATGCAATCACTGTCTGTGAGCATGGGTGCTCCAAATCTAGGATCTCAGGGGCCTGGAGACCATGCAGACACAGGAGTTAGGGCAGGAATGTGGGGATGTCCCAGAAAAAGGAGTAGACAACCAGGCTGCGGGGAGGTTGGGGTAGAAACACAGTTCAAACAGGTGACACAGGTGTCAGAGTGGCAACCTAGCCACAGCAACCAAGGTTTCAGCAGTAGGACTAACACCTCCAGAAGCACTGGGGGGACCAAGCAGAATCCCAGGCCTGAAACTGAGGTCACTGAATGAGAACCAAATAAGTCAGGAAGCAATTAGAACAAAGCAGGTGCCTGGGTAACAGGAAATGAAGTGAGAACCCAGGGGAACCAGAGTCCAAGGTTTTGGCTGAGCCTCTGAGTTCCTGGCGTTGGGCATCTCGGCTCCTCCAACCAGGTCTCAGAATCTTGGAAGGTAGGAGAAACCTCCAAGCAGCAGGAAGTGGCCCCACAGTGGAAGTGGTCCTACAGGTTGGAAGGATTATAGGGGTAAGAGGCCAAGCAAAAGATCATACCAGCACTTGGCATTCAGGTCCACTCCTACCTAACAACCAGTGTGGACTCACGCAAACCTAGAAAACCAGCCAGGCCCTGACCTTATTCTCCCTGGGTCTCCCTGGGAAACCCTGAGGAAGCAGCAACCAAGAGGAACCGTAAGCCTTTGGCAAGCTCTCTGGAAGGGCATGTGCTTGGGGTCAGATGGGGGGCAGTGAGCTAGGATGGACAAACCCTGCAACCTTGACATGGTTTTTATTGAAACACAGTATGTAAAACACCAAAGGGATCACTGTGACAGCAGTGAATTCACAGCTGCAACAGAGTCTGCCCTCAGAGGCCAAACCACCTCGCTAGGGTGTGACACTTCTGGGGACTGATATGGCAAGGAGAGGGAACTGTTCTCTAGCAAGTTCAGAGACTATGCTCACCTCCCACAAAACAAACATCCTACACATTCGATGTGCCCTCACTGGCACGTGTGGTCCATCCTGACCATAGAAGGGTTGACGAAGTGGGGGACATCCAACCCAATGGCACATTCCAGGAGTGGAAAAGTGGGCTGCTGAGTCTCCCCTGGGACAAGGCGAGAAAGTCACTCCGCAGTTCAGCCTGGGGCCCTGAGACGAGGGCCCCGTCGTGGGAGTGGAATTCCAAAGGTGGCGTATAACAGTGTCCTGGACAATGGCCCTGGGGCCACCACGCAGCAAAAACAGGGACTGAGGAGTGAAAGGACAGCAGGAAGGGGAAAGGGGCACAAGTCCACTCAGTGTGGAGCAGGAAACAGCCAGCAGAGCAGGGCCACGGCCCAGCTGGGCAGCCTCAGCCCCTTCACACGCAGCATGAGCTCATGAAGGCTGATCTGCCACAGGCTGAAGGCCTCGCTGAAGGAGATCTGTGTCCTTCTCAAGAATGAACAGGTGTTCTTCTTCTTGTGCCTGGAGGAGGGGAAAGAAGAAAGGAGAGAAGAAATAAAGAGGCAAGAAACACTAGCTCAGTATCATTCAGAAAAACAGATGGTGGCTTTGGCCAGCTCACCAGCTTCCTGCCCCTGGGGGCTGCTCTTGCTTACACGGCCACACCACTGCCCAACCAGGGACTAGAGAAGCTCAAATATTCCAAAGGAGTTTTTCAAATACGTGGGATAAGCAAAAGCAGTTGTTTCACAGGCCATCAAAGGTCTGACAGACCCATTGGGTAGAATATTCTCATGTTTCTTTCTCCAAAAGTATAGTAAATATATGCCAATCCAGAATCCCCCAAACTCAAATATAGTCAAGCCTTTCCAAAGTCTTCGAGGATAAGAATCACTTGGAGACCTGGCCAGGTGGTCCTCGGAGGCTGAGGCCCTTATGGATTCAGCCCAGCTCAATCCCTTCAACAACAACAAAAGGACATGATGAAAATTGGTGTTTATGATGATGACCTATTCAAAGTTCATTTCGTGCACCCTCAAAGGAAGACTAAATCTCAGTCAACCCTTTCAGCATGCAGTGTATTTTGCTGCAGACTAATGCGATATTTGACAGTGGATACGTGATGTATGTGGTTAATCTCCCTTCACCAGACAGTCTCCCAGAAAGACCCATTCCCTGCCCAGGATGGATGGGCTGGGCACTGACCACCACCTAGGCCTCCTCTCATGGGTGAGAACATTCAACTGGAGCACAGCCCTTCTGACATATTTGCCACCCTCAGTTGAAGGTCCTGGAACCCTCATTCCTCTGGAACTCTCTCCCTGAGGAAGCACATTTCTCTTCCTCATTAATACCCTACAGGTGCTGGGGCAACTGAGAGGATCGGAGACCCTGCGAGATCCTGCTGGTCACCCTTCCCTGAGTCACGTCACACCTGCAGGAAAAACAACTCTGGCCTGGCTGCCTAAGAAGCTAAGTCCCGGAACCAGTTAGAGGTGAGATATGCACCAGGGCTTCCTGACCCCAAGCCAAAGGGACGCCTGGATGGAGCTGAAACTCTAAGAAAACATCTCAAACTTTACTGACGGTAAGAACTGCCTGGAAAGCTGGACTGGGAGGGTGAGGTCCTAGAATCCATTTAACAAGCACAGGTGGTTCTCTGAACCACCCAAAAATACCACCCTGAGGCACCAACGAGTTCCCTAGAGCCGTTTTCTGCCCCTCACTTTCCCTGCAGAGAGGTCTGGAGATTGGGAAGTTCAGGCGGGGTCCTGTGGACTGGTGGGGAAAGGAGAGGCAAAGGCAGGAGCCCTGGGGCTGGGAGTGGGGAGAGGCCAGAGCCCACACTCACTCGGCCAGTGCCCTGATGCAGCAACGTGACATGTTGAGGAAGGAGCTGGCGCTGGCGCGGGTGCCCAGAGCGGCCTCGATGCCACGCAGCAGGTCGTTGGTCTTGAAGATGAGCAGCATCTGGCGTGGCACGTGGTTGAGGAGCTGGCTGATCTGGGGGAGGTAGTTGGCCGCATTGTTGCGGATCTCTGTGTCCTGCGGCAGCAACAGGGACACAGAAACGGACAGTTGGCGTCGGGTGCCAAGAGGCTAGGCAGCCTGCAATGGAGGAGCTGTAGGGAAGCTCCAGGAGAAAGCAATCCCCAAAGTCTGGCACGAGGGGCCGTGTAACCTGACAAACCCACATGGGATGTCTCTGCCCCATGTGTGGGCAAGGGCTGGATGCAGCACAGGAACATGTCAGGAGGGGCCAGGTTATTCTCCAGGGCTTCTGTGCTGGCCCCTGATTTTAGGCCAGACCTGGAAGGAACCCTAGAAGCTGATACCAGCTGAGTCTGGTCCCTCCCAATCCCCCAGCCAAGTGTAGGCTGGTATAGCTCATAGGTCTGAGCTCCTGACCCCAACCCAACTCCAAAGTCCTGCCCCAAACCTTGCACCCCACAAGGTCTACGCTGCTGCCCACGCTCCGGGTGCTTACCACCATCCTCCGCACTGAAGCCTGTCTCATCCCACACGTAGCCCAAGGTCCTGATGCCCCCGGCACAGGACCCAGGGCTAGCCCTTCACGCTGGTCATCTTGCAGCCCTTGACGCATCTGGTGTTTAGGGTCTGGCTTCCCTGTCACTGTGCTCTGCATGGTTCTAGGCAGATAACTGCCCCTAGCCAGGATCCTGACTGTGACAGTATGGCTCTGACCCCTTTTCAGCCTCCAGAAAGATGATGATTATGACAGCACTTTGACAATGCTCAGTGCATTAATTTATTTTATCCTCACCACAACCCTATAAGGTTAAGAATATTAACGCCATTTAAGAGGAAGAACCTGAGGTACCGAGAAGCTAAGTAACCTGCCCAAAGTCCATGGCTAATTAAGCAATGAGTCACCACTTGACCTCAGGCAGTCCAGCCCTGAGCCCACATCCTTATCACCTGGTGACGCGGTCTCCCCACCTCACCGCAGGACTGCGTGACCCTGAGTAAGTCCCATGAGCTTTATCGATTCAGTGTCCTCATCCCAACATGGGAATGCTGACACCGTCTGTGCCCACTGCCCCGCGGCACCGGGAGGGTCACCAGAGATAAGGTCGGAGAAGCACTCGGTACCCATGGCAGTCATAACAAGGGGCCCAGCGGTGCTGCCAAAGGGCTTCAGCATCCGACTGCTTTCCGGAGAAGCAGAACCCTCAGTCCTTTCAGGGGCATGTGTGCGCTGCTGATACCTAAGTCACTGCGAAACCTGAAATGTCTCTCAGGCAGGAGCTGTCAGACTAGAACATCTCAACACAAAGCCAGACACAAAGCCAGACACCGAGAGATGGCTGCTGACACAGCTGCAGGTCCCCCTGCTTGAGGGCTAAGGCCAGTCCTAGACCCGGCTCACTCCAGGGACCCCACTCAGCAAGGCCAGGCTAGCCCGACAGCCCCTCTCAGCATCTTCGTGCACCTGGCTACCTCCCAGGGATCTCTCCCAAAGCAGCAAAGCCTTCAAGCCTAGATATATCCTGATAGGGGGTGTCTGCAGTAGACCGTGTTGGGTGCCCATCTGACAGCTATCCCATCATTCTCCTTTATTGAAAGGACCCAATTTTGTTCATGTGACCCCTTGAGATCCTGCTCTGCAGGGGGGCAGAGCCCCTTCCTAGCCACAGTGAGGAATCCAGACTGGGTTCAGCCAAGGCTGGCTCTGAGCCCTCATCCCCTCGCCAAGTGACTGGTTTAGGCACAGACACGTGACATGATTCTGGCCAATGAGACACGAGGACAAGTCTGTTGGGGGACTTCTGGGAAAGGTTTTCTTGCTCTTAAGAGATGATAGAGAAGAATTAGCTCCTACTCCTGCCTCTGGTCACCACCAGATGAAGACGTAAAGCTTGGAGCTGCCGCGGTCGTCTGATGACGGAAAACCAAGAGAATCCCAAGAGTCAGCCCAGAGCCCTGAGTGTGGTGATCTGCTGAGTTACCCAGTCTGGACCCACCTACGTCCAGGCTTCCTGTTATGGAGAGAACAAGTTCCTTATTGTTGAAGAAATTGGGGAAAACATTCTCCCTGACACAATGCTGGAGGTTCCCCTGATTCTCAATGAGAGAAGGGCTCAGAAAGGCAGAGCCTTCAGACCCAAGGCTGGGCTGGCCTGGAGCGGCCAAGTTCACCCTCCATCTGGGTTCCTGTCCAAAGTGAGCAAGTGGAGTCAGTGTCTCCAGAGCCCAAGCAAATGCCTCTCTACTACATACAGTCCAAGGACAGCAGGGACCCTATAAAAAGATGTACAAGAGAGCGTCCCTGCCCTCTAGGCACTCACTAGGTAGAGCATTAAGGCATACCGACAAATAACTACTCTCTCTGCAAGAGATTATGATGCACACTTGCCCTGTGACTGACACAAGTATTAAGGTGACTTTTGGCAAAGATGATGAGGGGAGGCTTACATGGAAAAGAGAATTCTTCCAAGGACTGGCATTCAAACTGGGTCTTTAGGAATGAATACGAATGCAAAACCAAATTCTCTCTTAGTTAATGAAAACAGGTATCATATAGTGAGTACCTACTAGCCATGTGACCTCATCTAGCCCTGTGGCTTTACCGTCTATTTGCTAAAGACTCCTAAACTTATATCTCGAGCCTGGAATTCTCTTCTTTGAGCTCCAGTGTTTTTTGTTTTTTGTTTTTTAAGACATGGGGTCTCACTCTTGCTCAGGCTGGTCTTGAACACCTGACCTCAAGCAATCATCCCACCTCAGCCTCCCAGAGTGCTAGGAATACAGGCGTGAGCCACCGTTCCTGGCCCTGAGCTCCAGTCTTAACTGCCCATGACATTTCTATCTGCTCGAGAGAACTGTTGACCACTCACACCCAAACATGTCCTTCCCAAAGTCTTTCTACCTCAGAAAGTAGCACCATCCCCCACCCTACAACATCCCAACAAGCTCGGGCACAACCTTGGCTCTACCGTTTCCCCTGCTCTACATCTGTTCTGCAGAAAGCCCTCGCAGTCTCACCTCCCGTGACCAGGGCTCCACCTGCTTCTCTCCATCTCCACTGTCACCAGCACAGTCTGAGCCCCCGTCATCTCTCGACCTGCAATCCTGGCCCAGCCTCCTAAATGATCACCGTGCTCACCTAGCCCCACTCGAGAGAGACACTTAAAAATAGCAAGTCTGAGCCTCTCCCTCTCCTGCTTAAAGCGTGTCAAAGCCTTGCTTTGTACTGAGAATTAAGCCAAACTTCTTTCCGTGGCTTCTAAGGCCCTGTGTGATGCCTTCCTTGTCCAGCGCTCCAAATTCCTCTCATCCTACCATCATCCACACCACACTCTGGACCACCACACTCTTTCTTTCCCCTAAGCCTTAGTGCGCCTGAAAAGCATCCTTCAAGCTCTTCCTGGGGCTGGCATCTTTCTTATCCTTCAGGCCTCAGCTTAAAGGTCAATATAGCTCAGCAGGGTCTTCTCTGAACATTGACCCCACCCCCTTACTCGTGGCACCCTGTTTCCTGCATGGTACCTAAAAACCTGCAATTATTCCATTTACCTGTTTGTTCACTTGTTTACTGTCTGTCTCCCTCAACCAAGGTGTAAATTACAAGAAAGGCCTGTCTGTTCATCACAGGATCCTCAGCACCCAGCCCAAGGTCCAGCAAAAACAAATGTTTGCTGAATGAATGAACTTCAGCAACTACGGTAGGCACTTTCCATGCACTATCAATAAAGCGGAAATTGTCATCCCCATCGTCCCTGTTTTACAAAAGAGGGAGATTGTCTCTCTTCTTCTGAGATGACAAGCTTCAAGGCTGTGTACACCCGGAGTAGCTGGTGGTCATCTTTGCCACCACACTTGCTGAAGAATGATGTCAGTTTGGAGGACAGTGGAGCCAAGAGAGGGCAAGAGATGGCCGCTTTGGTGACATCATTTGAGAATCTGGATCCAGCCATTCCTAAAGCCACCTACCACAAGGCAGCTGCCAGGGTGAGCAGGTTATCTCAAGGCTCAAAGAAGTGATGACAACTAACCAAAGTCACACCACCAGGAAGGGGCGGTGCTGGAACTAGAGTGCACAGCTCTCTCACTGCACATGCAGGACCCTGTCCCTTACTGTGAGCATGGCCTCAGCTGGAGCCCGAGTCCGTTCCCTGGACTCAGGCAAGTCTGGATGGGTCTGGCACACTGACAGGCTGTAAAGACAGAAGTCAGGTCCACGGAGCATGGAAAAGCCTCCCGGAAGGAGTCCACCCCGAACCAGGGAGAACAAGCTCACCCCCATAAGCCTGTGGCATGCAAGCAGAGGCAGCTGTGAATACGGGAGAAGGTGCTGCCGGGATCCATCTCCCAACCCAGACTCTGTAAGACTCTTGTCTGGATCCAGTGGAGAAATGAGCTACAAATAAATATACCAAAGCTGTTTCACTAGCAAGTGTGCAGGACAGTGGGATGACCAGTAACGCCTGAGTGCCACACCAGGAAGTGAAGGACTCTCCCCGCACAGTGCCTCTGAGGACTACGTGACAGGAGACAGTGACAGGCAGGGGACAGTGGACGCGCTGCCAGATGTGTTTATGAGACAGTCTCCGGGGAGTCCCCCAAGTCCTATGGGAGACCGTGGGTGAAGCCTGGACTCTCGTGTGAGCAGGTTGGAGCTAAAGCCACAGAAGTCTGGGCAATGACAGTTACCATGACCTTGTTTCTATTCCAGGCTGATAAAGCCTGGAGGGGCTCCCCTGAGCTACCCCCCTCTTTCCCTCCTTCTATCCAGGGGCACTGATTCTCCACGTCTCCCTCCTTGTCATCCAATACAGCTCCGATTCTGCCCCTCCCTGCACACAGCCCTCCAGTGCAGAATCTCAGACTCCAGCTGGAAGGGTCTTCAGGCTGCCCCCTACCTCAGTGGCAGTGATCGGGGCTTGGCTAATGCCCTTGTTGACGGAGTCCCACGACCGGGCCGTGAGCATGCAGGCAAACAAGGGGTAGAGGTCCCCGGCTCCCAGGCGCTGGCTGTACTCCTGCACCCGCTTCATGTCAGTCCAGATGAGAGACTGCCAGAGGTGGCAGTAATCCAGGCGGAACTCTTCCGTGAGCACCTGTGGTGGGGGCACAGTGGTAGGACCTGAGCCTCCTCTACCCACCAAATGCCCAAGTCCCTGGTGGCACCGATCCCTGCAAAGCGGGACGACGAGGACTGTGGGCTGTGCCTCCTCACGATGTCTCCTTCTCCCCCAGAGTTCAGCCATCCCTGAAGGCCCAAACCCAAAGCTACTATTTGGCAAGCCTTGGTCCTGAGTGGCAGAGACTGCTAACTGCCCACTAAAACCTACATTCTTCTTCCCAGGTGCAGGCTACTTCCCCAGCCTCCCCTGAAATTGGACATGGCCCTCTGCTTGAGCTCCAACTGATGGAACGTGGCAGAAGCTCCACTTTGAGGTCCAGTCCACAAAAACATCCCCAGGCATGCTCCTCTGGGCCCTTGCCCCTGTGCCAGCTGACAGCACCACCACCTCCATGGAGGCCTGGGAGGCAAAGACTGCAGACTCCTCCACCCACTCAGGCCTGGCAAGTGAGCAAGCAATTAAGCTTTCGTTGTGTCTGGGCCATCATTCATTTTGGGGCCACGTGTGACAAAAGCTAGCCTACCTTAAACTAATGCATCCTACCTTCATGGAGCCTTTCAGAAGAGGCCAAGATTTTAGGATGTAGCATCAGGGCCCTGGGGGAAGACTATAGGGGAAACCTCCCCAGGACCATCTGCCTCATGGAATCAAGTCAGACCCCGGGTCCCAGATTGGCAGTGAATTCCCAACTTCTAAGCAGGAGTTCACAGCTCATTTGAACCAAGTTTGCATCGAAGTTCCAGAGGACAAGTCTGAGACCCTCTGGTCCCTATCAGCTGCCTGCCCCCTTTCCACTACATACTGCATCCTTACTGGGGCTGAACACGCAGTTACCCCTCCTCCCGAAGTCCCAGCTCATGCATAGGACAGCTCACTTCCCAGGGTCTGGGCTGGCCTGAGTTTCCCTGGGAAGGCACAATCATATATACAGGCATATTTCCATCTGCTCCTCATAACAGCCTGTGAAGGAGGTGATATCAACCTCACCTTATTGAGGAGGAAGCTGAAGCTCAGAGAGCTCTTGTGACAGTGACTTACACAAAATGACAGCTCCTAGGAGAAGGGCAGGGGCCTCTCTGGTTACCTTGACCATCTCCCTCCCATTTCTGGGCAGATCAAAGAATCCAGCAGGCTCTAACCCCAGAGGCCCCGAGGCTGGATGGAGAAGGCCTCTTCT
Organism: Avahi laniger; assembly: GCA_963575035.1. Taxonomy (NCBI): domain Eukaryota; kingdom Metazoa; phylum Chordata; class Mammalia; order Primates; family Indriidae; genus Avahi; species Avahi laniger. The sequence goes on from CAUYSK010095259.1 coordinate 78,294, forward strand.
ACCTGGTAGAGTCCATGGTCCAACAGGATAATCTCTGCCTTGCCCGTGCCTGGGTGCTTCCGCACCAGCACGTTGCCTGGGTGGGGATCGCAGTGCACGAAGCCATTGACAAAGATCATCTCACTGTACATCTTGCCCAAGTGGCGCGAGATCTGTAAGAGAGGAGAGTCTGTAAGAGAAGCAAAGCAGGTGGGGGTTCCTCTCTATCCACAGCTGTCTCAAGGACTTCTACTCTGGTCCTTCAATCTGGTCACTTTCAAGAGTAGGCAGGGGGCATGGAGCCAGCCTGTGCAGTCGTGGTGGGAGGGATGGCTTGAGATGGTGTCATTCTTGAGTTTAAGATAGAAGCTAAGTTCCAATCCACTCCTTCTTAACTTTAGCTGCACATTAGACTCCCCTAGAACTCGGAACAACGTAGGTGGTACTAGGCATCAGTGAAGGTGACACTAACGCAGTGAGGTGGGAGGATGCTGCTTCCGGCTTTCGGAGGGCCGTAACTCTCCACCTCCCACACCTACCCCCCGCCTTCCCTGCATTCCTCTCTTCCCTACTTTCTTATCAGCCCCTCTTCGTTTTCCCCCAAAGCTGAGAATGGGCTGAAAAGCCAGGTCGGGGAGCTGTTCCGACCACCCCTTCTCCAGAGCACAGGGCTGGGGCTGAGGATCAGGAGTAGGCGACCCCAGCACGACCCTCCGGGCTGCCCACTAGCTCCAGGCTGCTCCCCTCCCCGCCGAAGCCCAATGCTAATCTGATTTATGATGTCTGCACAGAAGAAACGACACTGGAGAAGCCGTTTAAATCACCCTGTCACTGCTGCTCTCCCCGCCGAGGCAGCCTTCTTATCTCTACTCCCTTTTTTATTAAAGCTAAAAGCCTCTTCCCAGCTAGGGAACAGCTGCCGAATACAGCCAGACCTGGCTCCAGAGAGGGTCTTGTAGACGGGTTTCCAGGTGACAAAGAGATGCTCAACCCAGAAAGCTGACACCCCAGGACACACGCCGCCCTTGGCATTCCTCTCAGCTTTGGCTGGACCCCATGGTCGTTAACAAACATATCCCAGTCAGAGGAGAGCAGCAGGGGCCCATGGGGTGGGGAACACAGGACTAGGACCTTTCAATAAAGTCTCAGGTCCTTTCCTCCACCTACAAAGTCCTGCACAGCCAGGCCCTGCTTCCCTCCTGGTCTCATCTCACACCACACCGACACTCCAGCCACATTCCCTTCTCCTTCCCAGTGATGTCTGTGCTTTCCTACCGCAGGACCTGGCTATTCCCTCCGCCAGAAGCATTCCTTCCATTTCCCCTTCACCTGGCTCCCTCCCTCCCTTCCTTCCCAACCCAGGTGAGCATCACCTCCCTGGGGAAGCCTTCCCTGACCTCCCAGGCTAGCTGAGGTTTTCCCCCCATATTCTCCCATAAGATGCTGTTCTTTTCTTTCACGGCACTAGCACACTATTTGTGTGATTATGTGATTCATGACCATCTAGCTCACTATCAAAAACTCCCAAGACAGCAGGCACTGGCTCTGTTTTGCTAAATAGCTTCACAGAGGTATAATTTATATATTATACTATAGACTGGCTCTATTACATATTCACTTGCTTGTAACAATGCCAAACATGTGAATATAAGACTCTGCATTTAACATGCGTGAGACCCCATTTCTCCATGTTTTTCTGAGATGCCATGGTTCCTGCTTCTGATGCTTATCCTAACCCCGGTAATCTCCTCTGAATCCCAATCAATTATAATTGGCCCCAAATTAAATCATCAAGAATGACCCTACTTTAGTAATAACAGCTGATATCCTTATTAACAGCCCCTAAAAGTAGGTACAATCAGGGGTCCCCAACCTATGGTGAGTTGTATAATTATTTCATTATATATTACAATGTAATAATAATAGAAATAAAGTGCGCAATAAATGTGATGTGCTTGAATCATCCCAAAACCTCCCCCCTCCACTTGCTGGTCCATAGAAAAATTGTCTTCCATGAAAACAGTCCCTGGTAACAAAAAGGTTGGGGACCGCTGGATACAATTATGATCCTCATTTTGCATATGAGGAATTGGCTCACGTAGGCTTAACTTACCCATGGCTAGAAAAAGGCGGAGCCAGGATTGAAACCAGCTATGACCCCATAGGCTTCTAGTAACTGCTCTTCTGTACTGGTTCACACCTACTTCTGCGTGTCTCACTTGAGCTTTGTGACCTTACGCAAGCTGCTTGTACTCTCGGCTACAGTAAGATGGAAATAATAACAGTGTCACTCTCAAGGGCCAATAGAAAGGTAAATGAGAATACCGTTGTGCTTGCGACCCGGTGGCCTCCCCTGAGTGCCCCTGTGGTTGTGCTTTCTGATTCCTCATAACACCCCTGGAAGGCTGGCAGACTAGGTTTCACTGTACCTTTTTAAGAGATGAATACATTTAAGACACTGTGCCCTGCTACCACCCCAGCTCCTGCCAATTCCTGGGGTGATACAGACATCCTCATACTCAGTGTTTGTCTGCATTAGGAGCAGGACTTTGCCCCAGGTCAAGTTCTCAGACTCAGGCTGAGATACAGGGTGTCCTAGGGCCCCCATTTTCTGTTTCCATGGAGAGGAGGCCCCAGTCAGAGCTGGCCCTGGGTGAGCCAGCACGTCCCCACCTCTGTGCCACTAAGAAGCCCCTTTGTTAGGCTCTTTGGAGCTCCGTGGAGCTATGCTTTAAAAATCTGTATCTGCCAAACCAATCGCATTTATTAAGTAATCATTCATTTTTATTTGTCAAGGATGCATATAAGGTCCAATCAGGGCTCCTGATCAGCCCAAGATAAGCAGTGCAGCCAGACTGAGCTGACAGAATTCCAGCCAAAAAGGAGAGAAATGACATTTCATTTAGTCTGGGCAGACCTGTCATGGGGAGATGTATGATCTCCCTTAAGCATTGTGAAATATCGCTAATCGCTCTGGGCCCCCTATTACTACATTGAAAGATGGCCCCTAGGGGTCTGGGGACACAGGACGGGGGAGCCCTTGCCCATGAGGAGTGAGCTGCTGCTGCCAGGGGGGCACTGCCAATTGCTGCTCATAGTCACACAAGCATAGCCACAGAGCAGCCCCCCCCATTGCAACACCTCCATCCAGCAAGGTGTCGTTCCATTTGGGAGATGCTCTTGATGTTTGTTTTAACCAGTGTGCACCAGGACAGACAGAAGTGGAAGGCAGAGACAGGAGGGGGGCCAGCCTATGCCAGCAGCTGTGCTCTGGGGCCATCTTGGTTCTGTCACTTTGGGCATGGGTGACCTGGGGGATAAGTCACCTCCCTTCTCAGTCTGGTCTAAGTTCCCTTAGCAGTTAGGTGGGCCTAACCCCACATGCTCGACTTCCTCACAAAGCAACCTCAAGATCCAAGGTCAAAATACGATCACGAAAAAAAAAAAAATACGATCACGTATGAGAAAGTGCTTTATACACCGTAAGACACACACATGTGGCTGTTTTGTTTTTAATACGGCAGCTTATCATTTTGAACTTGGAAAAAATACATACCCACTATCACTCTAAAAGTGTAATTTTCAAGAAGTGTAAAACACAGCTCATATAAATATAGAATGAACACATGTCAAAGATTTTCTAACTCCTTACTAAGGGGGCAAGTAAGGTGGTAGAACTAGTTCAAAGAGAATTTTGAGGGAGTGGGTACTTACAGGCATTCAAACAGGAATAAGAAACTGAGATTCCTGGATTAAATACAAAACTGGTTACTGTCCTACAGGGCATTAAGAAATCATAACCTTTGGAGTTATCTTTTCTACTGCACAGAAATTATTTGTACCTCTACCAGGAAAGATCTTCAGTCTGAGCCCTTGATTGTCAATAAAAATGTCAAACTAAGTGCATTTCCCTGGATACTAAAAAATCCTCTGGAGGGCTGGTTGAACAATGCCCAAGAATGACACATCACACTCTCTTGGCCTTATTTCTGAGTTTTGGATAATTTATCTTAACATCTCTCAGAGTCATGCTAAATAGTCTCTCTGGAAACTGATTTTCCCAGAAGGGCAGCCAATCCCTCCCACTTACAGAAGCACCGAGGAGAGACCTAAGACCATCAGTGGGCACACAACCCCCTTTCCCACCCCCTCTATAATACTTTATGTCCCTAACTCTGCCCAGGCCTGTGGCATATGCATAAAAACAGGAAAATAATACCATGTAGGGTAACAACTAACACGCAGTGCCAGGCACTGTTCCAGGCATTGACACTGGCTGATTCAGCTCTCCCAGCCACACTCTGCAGTAAACAGGTAAAGGAAGCAAGACACAAAAAGAGAACAAGTTTGGTCACTTGGTCAGCAGTTAGTGAAGCCGGGGTCCGAGCCCATCCAGGAACAGGTGTCAGTGGCCAGGCCACCCTGCCTCGCCACTCACAGGGAAGTTCTTCCTGGATGTAGGGGCTGCATTAACGACCTCTGAAGCCACCCCCACCCCCAGCAGCCAATAACATGTTCTGTTTGGAGAAAAGAGTCTCAGTGGGAAACCTGGACCATCAGCTAACCAAAACCACACTGTTAACTAAAGCCATGGTACGGCGCCATGTAGGAAAAAAAAAAAAAATCAATGAAAAGTCTTTTAATTGTTCCATGTAAAAAGAAGGTGCCACTCATGTAAGTGATTTCAGTAAGTGAGTAATTACGCAATGCCTTTATTCTCTAACAGTAGGAAGGGGGAAAACCCAGGAATCTATAAAAAGGCTGAGTAAAGAATTAATTTAGTAAATAATATTTAAATCAAGGAGTTATTTTTGGATTTTTCTCACAACTTGAATTGGCTGCAAGTACTTTAATTATTCTATAATTGCATGGATTAATTTACTCCCATCCCCAAGAGAAAGTCTATTTATGTTCTGGGGGGCTGGGGGCATCTTAAAAGCAAGGCCAAGATCTCTGAAAGAAGCAGGAGGTTGGTGTTACAGGATATTAATAATCCTGTCAGTAACCTGATATTAAGTATAAGGAGGTTAATCATTCAAACTCTTTTTGCCTTTCCCCCAGCCCAGGCTTCTTGAGGCAGACAGAACAGCTTAGAAGACCAGATCAGACCACTTCCTGGAGCAATCTGAGATAATCTTCACCCCCACCCCATTCCCAGGAACCATCGCTGGGGTATGTAAACCTCAGACTACCCGCTGCTGCCACCACTGAGACCAAACTTAGTCATGGCATGGGGCAATCCTGGACTAGCAAACGCTGAGATGAAGTCCCTGGACAGAAAGTGTCAGGAACTTCTTCATTCGCACACGGTGTGTCAGGAGAGATATTGAGGAAGAAAGAAGAGGTGCTGGGTTACTCACAGGAAGCTGGGGAAGTTACTCTAATTTTGGAGCTTCTAGGTGCCTGGTGGAAGCTTCTCTAGGTTAAGGTTGAACCGGAACATCACCCAAGAGCCAGGGCATGGGGTATCCACTAGGCCAATAAAGCCTCCTCCGGGCTCTTGCCAGAGAGACTCCTTCAAGTCGCCTCGGATACCAGAGGAGATGGGGTGGGTCCTGGGGTCCTTGGCTGTCGGAAGGCGCAAAGAAAGGGAGGAAAGGCTGCTGACATTTGACATCTCCTGCCTCCGCAACAACTCACTCCAAAGAAATATTTTCATATCCTTCCACCTTACCTGGGTCAATATGAAAAGCAGGCAAAATTCCCTACACATTTTCCCCATCTTTTGGAAAATATTGTACTGTTAGCACCACAGAGCGGGCAGAGGGTTGGAATTGCAGCACAGTCCAGAGTGCACTGAGCATGTATGCTGGGCTTGGCGCCATACCAAGTGCTTTATGTTTCAGTCATCAAACAATCCTGTGGGTCACTCTCTTCTATCCCACTTTACAAAAAGAAACTGAGACTTCACGAGGGTGACTAGGTTCACCAAGGCAGCACAGCCTACAAGTAGCAGAGCCAGCACCAGAATCCAGAAAGGTAGATGCCACAGCAACACTGTTACCCACTCCTGACGCCTTTGCTGCAGAGAAAATAAAGCTCCAGAAACACGTCTCATGTACCTGGACCCTCTAACATCCCAAGTTTCTAAAGATGTGGTTCAAGAAGTTATGGAAGAATGGATGAGGAAGGAGATGTTGTCTTTCTAGTGATTTCAGTAACGAGGGTCTTCATGCCTCTGCAGCTCCTCTGCCCTGGTCTTCGTGTATCTTCCACCAGAGAGCCAGAGGCCTGGCAGGTGGGAAATGCTGCTGAGCAAAAATGTCCTATTCAACCCAGGAGCGGTGGTGGTAGAAATGAGGGAAAAGGGGGAAACCTCAGCATCGCTTTGTGTGCGTGTGGCAGCGGATCACCATATGCTTCATCAATGACTGTTACTCAGCCTCCTAGTCACTGCACTCACAGACGACAGAGGCAGGTGGACAGGAAGGGGAGCAAAGAAGATTCTCAAAGATTCTATGGAGAAGACATGCCTCTGTGAATAATGATCTCATGAATTACAATTAACATTATTTTCACAAAACTTCACAGCTTGCAAAGTTCACAAATGACCCTATGAAGTAAGTATTGTTATCACTCCAACTGCATAGACGAGAAAATTCAGACTCACAGGAAGTCACTTGCCCCAGGACACCCAGTGAGCCAGACACAATCTCAGGAGCCCTCACTTTGAAGGCTCTTCCCGCCACGGCAGCCAGCCTCTGGGGTGCCGCAGCAGCCCCACCTGCTCCTGCACTGTCCACATCTGCATCGTGCACTTGCACGCGGTGCCTGCACGTGGCCGGTGCTTGACAACACACGCGCATCGTGCACTTGCACGCGGTGCCTGCACGTGGCAGGTACTCAAAAAACATGTGCTGGGAAGTGAATCTGAGACACCTTCGCTGTTCCTGCAATGATGCAGAATAGATTTGAAAACTACTGGAAAGAAGAAACGGCAGGGCTCCTGCTAAGCGCGGCAGGTGGAACCCACACCACTGACCCCACTCCCTCACAGACTCCACTAAAATGAAAAAGGAAGGCCAAGACCCACCGCAGCAAAAGGCAACAGCAGCAGACAAAATGAGACGAGCAAGACTGTTTGCTGCGGAGAGCAGACAGTTCCTGAGAAATGATGTAGCAGGCAGGAAAACGTGGAAGCCTCAGCTGGTGAAGGGGAGACTTTATGTTTATTACCTCTGAGCCCCAGGAAGGGGTACCTCTGAAACAGGATTTGGGGGTGCTGAAGAAGGATTAGTTGAAAGACTTTATAAGTACCAGCTACATCCCCAGATGCCCTCCGACCTTAACAGAAAACAGAGATTGGCTCTCTGCAGAGGTGAACAGACAAGCTCTGGGGGCTACACCACATTCCAGAGGGCCACCCTGAGCTTGGGGGATGAAGTCAAAGTCCACTTAATGACCACTGAGGAGCCCCTGCCCTCTCACCCCAGCTGGCTCCATGCCTCTGGGATGGCCAGGCTGGCGTCCCTTCTAAGCCCCTGTCCCCAATCTGCTCCCAGTCTTCACAGACAGCACTCTCTGGCCCCCAGGCCTCAGTCATCCTTCCCTGCTGGCCTCTCTACTCCTGACTCTGCCACCTTTCTCTTGTCTAATTTCACACAAATTAAATTGGGCCTCAGCCCACGCAGGGTCTTAAACACACACTCACTGAAATCCAATTAACCTTCGATAAAGGTCCTGAAATCAATAGTCATTCTGTGGCTTGAGGAGGCTCCATCTAGCCTGGAAAAGCAGACTCCTGCATGACCTTTACTTTTAATAAGATCAATGACAGTCACTGTCACCAGCTCTTAAAGTGACTGGCAAATGTGATCACTAGGTCAGGCCCTTGGTAATACCTGCTTCTGGGCTGAGACACAAACAAACGAGGGCCCCTGCAGGCTGCTGGCTCCCAAGGCCCTGGCAGGTGAGCACACCTGGGCAGGGCTGCCTCGTGCCTGGAGGTAGAAAACAGCACAGTGAGCTCTGATGGCTCACCTGAGGTGGCCTGGGCCCCCTGGTTTTGTGTTGGGGTGAAGGATGGGGGTCCTGAACTTCAGTGAGTGTCCGAACCACCTGGAGAATCGGTTAAAATGCAGATTCTTGCAACCCTCTGCAATCCTTCCCAACCCAGATTTTGATTAGTGAGTTTGGGGTGGGGCCCAGGCATCTACATTGTTCAATAAGCTCCTCTAATGATCCTGAAAGAGATGGTTCATGAACAAGTCTTAGCTACAAAGACAGACAAAATCTGAAGAATCACTGTTCCGTAAAATATTCCAGCAGAAAGGACCCCTGGTTAGAATCTAGCTAGTCCAGTACCTTCAATAAGAAAACTGAGGATCAGAGAGGGGATGTGGTTTGCCTATGGTCACACAGCAAGCCACTGACAGGGCTGAAGCCTGAACCTATGTCTCTTGTCTCCTAACCTGGTACTTCCCTATCCAAGTCTATTGGGAACTGGCTATTTAGACTAGTCTTTAGGTCCTTACCAGCTAGGCCCAGTGAGACTGGAATGCTATAGGGTGAGGAGGCCTCTTCAAAGTGGAGTGAGATTGATGCAGCAAGTGACTGAAGCAATCTGGAGCCATCCCCACCCACCTCGACAGGGCTTCCTTCTACAGCCACCTTCCAGCAGAGACACCAGCTTGTGGCAGCCAAGATGCCACTAACCATACCATCCCCAGGATGTGGAGTGACATTTTTGCCCCTTGTCACTCCTATCTAGCCCTTGTACCTCCCTCTCCAAGGAATGCTCACAACCAGGCTGTCCTCAGGAGAGAGAGTCACTCCAGGGCTGGCCTGCTGAGTCCCACGGTCCTAGGGAGACTGTAGAACCTCATGAGTCTATTTATTGGAAACCTTCAGGAATGTGGAGTCTTTCGCCCTCAACAACACACACCCACCCACACACACACACACACATACACACACACACACACGTCTTCTACAAGGCCTGTGGCTTTGATGTTGGCTGGCAGCAGACATAACAGATTGATTTCTGCAGAGTAAGGCCTGTCCCTAATCTACCCCCAACATCACCGATGGTCAGCAACAGCATGGTAGAGCACTGCAGTGGCCCACGGCCCACTGTGAGGGTTTCTGTGGGAGTGAGTATTCAATGACATCATCTCAGACTACCAGAGGCTTCCCAAGTCATGCAAAAGCAGAAGCCAGGAGCAAGGGATTAAGAAATTAAGACAGGGCAGTATTTCAAGGACAGACCAATAGACCAATGGAAAGAATAGATTCCAGAAAAGACCCAGATCTGACTGATGACAAAGATGCCAGACCCCAAAATTGTGTGATTCCATCTATGCGAAGTTCAGTAATGGGCGAAAGTAATCTATGGAGGCAGAAGTCAGAAGAGCAGTAGCTCTGATGGGGGTGAGGGTGCTGCCCAGGAGCTTGCCAGGGGCTAGAAATAATTTGTGACTCTATCTGGATGGTGACTACACAGCATATCCATATAGAAACTCACGGAAGCGTACAATTAAGATTTGTGACCTGAGGTATAATATTAATACATTATCTTTCCTCTCTGAGCCTCTGATGCCTCATCTACAAAATGGAGACAATGAGACCGCCCTTGTAAGCTGACAATGCAGACGGGGCCTGGCACGTGGAGTCAGGCGGTCAGTAAACATTATTGGTAAAAGGAGACAGAGGAAAAAACAGGGCCCAATGATGACAACAACAAAACAACAATGACGACCATCTCACTATCACTCTGGGGTGCTTCCCACATGCCAGGCACTGTGCTAAGTTCTGTTTGTGCATTAGCTCATACAGTCTTCTTGATGTCTCCTAAAGTTAGGTTTGAAAAAATGGAAAAATCTTTCTGTAAAAATGGATAAAGTGACCCTTGATGTACACCAGGGAGAGAAGCACTCGGGGACTGAGCAAAGCTCCAGTCGGTACTCCAGCCCCTTTGAGTAGTTACTGATGTGGGCCATCAACCCGGTGGCTCCAGGTTCCAGCAGCCCAAGGTAGATCCCTGGGAGGGAGATGGAGATAGCGAGGGAGCAAGGACTTTGGAGTTATGCAGACCTGGGTTCAAATCCTGGCTCTGCCCCTGCTAGCTGTGAGATATTGGGTAAGTTGTTTAACCTCTCTGAATGTTAGCTTCCTCATCTGTAAATAGGGTTAATAATATAAATTGATACTTCACAGGATAGCTGTAAGGAGGAGAGATTTTATGTGTCACATGCCTGGTACACAGTAGTTGCTTATAATAATTATTATTGTTATTCCCAAAGAACTGTGACATCAGCAGGCACCATTCTGCATGTATACAGAAGACAGCCAACACTCTCCCCTTGCCCTGCCTCACAGAGGCCAACCCCAAGCATGAGGCTGGTTCATTTACCCGTTCACTCGTTTATGGATGCCTACCAAGGACCTGCTCTGCACAGACTGCTGACTTTATCTGCAAGGTATTGAAAGAGGGTGGAGGCAGAAGCAGATGAGCCCAGGCCTCGAAGGGCACACCCTGCCCAGCTCCTACTGCCCACCTCTGGTCCGGCTGCCCCCTCCTCCCAGGCCCTTCACTTGGCCACGAGCAAGCAACGATACCAGAGTACATCTTTCTGTTTGCACTTGTCCTGGAAAATCAAAGTTGCCTCTGATTACAGCTCTGGGCTTGCTGCATCCAAGGAGATTAACGGATTGCAGGGTGCTGCTGGAATGCAAATCCCACCGCAGCTGGTAGTAAGTAGATGCCAGTAACATGGCATAGGGTGAGGCCTCTGGGATCTCTCCTGAGCAGTAGGCAGAGAGATCCTGCTCCCTTTAAGGCTGTTCAGGAAAAGCCAAGGGTGACCTCTCATCTCATCCAATTCCTTCTTCAGTGACAACAAAGACTTTGTATTCCACCTGAACACCCTCCCTGTTCCCACCCTAGACGCACACGGCGAGGGAAGCAGAGTCAGAACCCCTAGCTATGTTACTGGCTGAGCAACTTCGGGAAAGGCTTTGCTCTCTCTGTGCTTTTCTCCCCATCTGTGCAGTGGAAGGTTGAATTATCCTTCTGCTCATCCTCTTCCCCCCAAGCAGCAGAACTCTCCCAGGAAAGCCCGATAGGCAGCTCAGGCGATGGCAGCGCTGCCCTGGGGGAAACAGGTTGGGCCCTGCGTGGTGCAGCCTCCCCACACGCCCACACATACTCCAGGGCCCCCAGATGGGTAACGACAGCTTTCCCAGAGGCCTCGGGCAGCCACAACGACACCTTTCCCTGCCATGTTCCCGGCAGCAGCTCACATACTTTGATGCAGCCCAAGAGGAGTAGTGGGATCAGGCAGAACTGGGTTTCAATGCCAGCTCCACAGCTGTGTGACCTTGGGCAAGTTACCTTCCCTCTCTGAGTCTCTGATTCTTCATCTGCAAAGCAGAGATGATAAGACCACCCTCCTAAGTTTATTCAGAAGAAAAGAGCTTGACACAGGGAGCCAGGCATTCAATAAACACTAATGGTAGAAGGAGACAAAGAAGGAAACGATAGGGCCCAGAGGTAATATAATGAAATCAACCACACTGTAGTTACCATTCTCAAGTGCTAACCACACAGCAGGCACTATGCTAAGTACTATTCGTGCCCTAACTCACGTAGTCCTTGTAGCCCCTCTCAGAGGTCCCAACATTATCCCCATTTACAGAGGTCACCAGGAGGCCTGTGCAACCACCACACCCCCTGCCACCCCAACTGGCTTCTCTGCTGAGCCACAGTGTGGCTTTCTCCTCTGGGCCATCTGCCACTGGGACCACATGCTCGTCTTCATGTGTTGCCTTGGGGGAGGGGAAGCAGAGTAGGAGAGAACATTCACTCCCATCAGGTCTGGCCCCTGCATTGCTTCCTCCCGCCCAGCCGGAGTGGCAGGTCACATCACTGCACTCCTCAAAACCCTTCAGTGATTCCCCAGCACCTCCAGGGCCATACCCAAGACCTTCACCATCTGTCTCTGCATCTACCTCCCCATGTGCCCCAGGGAACCCTGCCCCAGCCCTGCCCAGGTTCATCCATTCCCTTCCCCTTCCTCGCAAAGCCACTCCCCAGCAAATTCCTACTCATGCTACTGGGGATGCAGAGGGTGGCAGGGAGAGCACCTCCTCCTCACAGCTCCCTGGGGTCTGGCTCACTCCCCTCTTGGTGCCTGAGATGTGGCTGAAGGATTTTGAAGCGTCTCTGACTCCCACGCTAGGCACTAGGGATTGGGTCTAGTTCCCCCGTGAACTCCCACACCTTGCACACAGCAGGGACTAAAAACTGATGAATGTTGTTGAAAGAGTCCAATTCCACCCCTTCCTGTGGGGCCCTGTCGCAATCAAGAAGCAGAAAATGGGGTACAGGCCGCACCACTGGCCAGTTTTCCCTGAGACAGAAGAGATGCGAGGAGGCAGACATGAGCCCACCCTTTTCTTCCCTGCTTTTTGAAGCTGATGCAGTTGGCTACTGCTGTCCCCTTTTTGTCTGATACCTTGAGATCTGCATAGTGGCAGGGAGAGGGGAGAGCAGGACGAGGGAGGACATTGTAAACAGGCCCCGCAGAGGCAGAAGGATTAAGTCCCACTGATTCTGCACCATCGTCCTCTGTGGCTGCCCAACTGTGTGGGGCTCAGATGGCACCGAAAGAAAAGACAGTAATCGCTCGTCCAGGCAGGAGGTGCAGGGAGGGGCTCGGCATTTCCCTGCACCCCTGTGTACAGAGGGTTGGCCTGGATGACCTAGAAGGGTCCTTCTTGCTCACAGAGTTTGTAATTGTCCTGGCAGATAGTGGGGCCAGACTCCGAGGCCTCACCTGGACACACTGGGCCTTCCTGGGCAGCCCCGACCTCTTCACCTCACCTCGTTGACGTCGATCTTGTTCCTCTCCATGTAGTCTCTGTCATTGACCTGCCCGCCGTCCACAAACTCCATCAGGAGGACCCGCTTGGTGGACAGCTCCCAGTAGATTCGAGGGACCTGGGAGAAGAAAGTGCAGGTGGGAACGGTCCAGGGAGGCTGGGAGTCAGGGGCAAGGACCACATGAGCCACGGCGCACCAGACAGCAGCAGATACTCCCTCCCAGGACAGGGCAGAAGAGACCCCAGAGGGACTTCAGCAGTGACTGGGGGCAGGGAGGGGTGGTGGCCAGGCTGAGAAAGGCAGGCTACTCACCTCTGCCAGCTAGGCCCCAGCCCACTCCCTCAGAGAACGGCCTCCCCCACCCTCCTCCCTGCATCCCACCTACTGTTAAGGGCCAAAACTAAAACTGGACTTGGGAAGAAAATATGTGAAATGCTTCATACCTGGATGTGGTATTTATACCTACTTCCCTATCTCCATCCCACCATCAGGCCCACTTCAGGCTCCTCACATGAATCTTAACCCTCTGCCTCAGTTTTTTCACCTGGGTTTTGGGTGTGTTATAGGTATTGAGCAGATGACTGAATCTTTACCAGATGATAGGTTTTGTCTCTCATGTCGGTTTCCTACCAGCCCCCTGTGATAGACAATGCTGGATCTTATCCCAACATCTATTCTCAATCTTCCTCTTCTCTAGAGATGAAAAAACTAAATATTAATACTTTCCTTGCCTGTTGTATAATAGCTATGGCCATGGGACACAGTTCTGGCTTATGAATATAAGTGGAGGCTTGCCAGGGGATTCCGGGAAGGTTGTTATTTTCTTGATAAAAAGGGATGTTTGTATGGTGCTACTTTTCTTTCACTTCTCTTCCTGCCTTGAAAGGGAATGTGATTCCTGGAGCTGCAGCGGCCATACTGCGACCGTGAAGAAAAATCCAAGAAAATCAATGCGATGCCAGCCTGATATTGTCAAATCACAAAAACAATATCAGCAAGCAACTGCTACAAGCCTCCTTGCTATGTGAAGAAAAATAAATCTTTTTTGTTTAGTATACTCTAAATGGAGCTTTCAGTTACTTGCAGACAAATGCATTACTAACTGATACACTCTCCAACTTCCTCTGACTCTGAGAACACCCAAAACGCAAAAAGAGAACAGATTTCTCCAGGAGTAGGCAAGAGACCGGAGTGCACAATGGCTGCTGGCCTGCCATGAGTGAGTGACATCCATCAGGACCGCCCCAGCCAGGAGGGGAGGAAATGCTGGGCTTTCAGCATGCCATGTTCCCCAGAATTTTGATGGGTTTATTTTCTCTTACAAATAAAGAAACAAGGGCAGCTAATTGAAATGTTTTAGAGAATAAGATCTTCCTTCACCCTAACCCCATAAACTCATCTAGCAGTAACATAGTGGCCCTCAAGTCAAGAAACCCATTTCTTGTTCCTACTTCTGCCAAAAACTTCTGCATGTGAGAGCAGCCCCTTAACTCCTTTATGCCTCAGTCTTCCTCGCTGGAAGAATTGTTTCTGCTCCATCTCATTAAGGAGCTCTGAGGGTAAAGGGGCCACATATACAAGTGAAATGCTCTGCTTGGATGAAAATCGAGGTGCCATTTTGGTTTGCTATTTCCCTGTGGTTTTTGCCATTTGAAAATCTTGGCCAATAGAGAAATCCGTAACTCTCTGCTACCTTGAACTTAAAATGTAGATTTGCTAGGCATTTTTCAAAGAGTACCTTTTAAAAAATGAGTGCAAATTTATTGTTTTTGTTCACAGCTTAGACGAAAGGGACATATTTTGGGGTTAAATGCTTCCCATTGGGTTTGCCTGGAAACGTAGGCTTGACAGACCCCTGGGGCTCTGGAGACAGGAGGTCAAACCCCCAGCTAGGCCTGCCTAGGGCAACTTGGAAAATAGCCAGGAAAGAGTCACAGGTAGAAAGAAAAAACCCAAAGGCTGGAGATTCTCTGTGTTGGTTAAGCAGGGTCCTGAGTGTGCTGAGGTTTCCCTCCCCTCCCTCTCCCCTTCCCGAGTCTCCCTCCAAATGTAACCACACCAGTCTAAAACGGAACATGCCCCTGGCTTTAGCTGCTCAGATCTGACACATCAAACCGGGGAACAGAGGGATTTGCCATGCAAGCTCGAGGACTGCAGGTGCACCTCAACAGATGTAACACGGAAATGACTGCAAATGCCAAGTGTTCCCTGCTCAGTCAGGAAAGTGACCTGCCCCTAAATCACCATGTGGGCAAGAGGGCCTGGGGTGAATTCACTTCACAGAGGCTCTGGAGCTGGGCTGCCCCTTACCAGTGAGCTGTGTGACCCTGGGCAAATGGCTTCATTGCCGTGGGCCTCAGTTTCTTCTCTGATGATCTGAGGCTAATAATGGCACCTCCCTTGTGAGGCTATTATAAGGATTAAAGAGTAAATACATGTAAAGCACTCTAAAAAGTGTCTGCCACAGCACAGACATATAAAAATGTTATATACTAATTACTACACATCAGGGGTTCTTGATCTTTGAGGTTCTTAGGAAGCTATGACGCTTCTCCAAAAGCACGCGCACCCCTCAGTGTATGTCCACCCTGTGTCCCGGGGTTCTCAGCCCCCACTAAGAAACCCTGGGGTGGCCCAGCCTGCGACATGGCCCTCACCCATCTGCACCTTCACGCATGCAGACACACCCTTGCCTCTTCCAGTCCCAAACCCTGTAGGTATAAGCCTTCTCCCCTGCTACTTTGGCCCCAGTTGGCCCCCAGGTTAGTCGCAAACCTCACCACTTGCCTTGTCCCATCCCCTCCCATTCTGATGCCAAACCCCACAGTGCTGGTCTTGACCTCTAGCCTGGCTGCCCCTCAGCCTCTCCCTCTCTCCCTGTCACCACATTCACATTCGATGCTCATTTGAGGTCTGGAGATTTACAGCACAGGGCTGAGGTCCCTAAACCCGACAGAAGCACGGGAAGACGCATCACACCCCGAGAAGTGAACTCTTTGCTGAGGCTTCGTTACGCACAGCTGTTGTGATGGGCTGCCAGCGTGCAAAAGCAATGTATCTCCACGTTGAAGAGCTGAACAGGGTTCACAGTGCAAAATTCTCTTCCCGCTTATTACGTGTTTAGGCAAAATTAATTACTCAAGAGCCTTAATTCCACCATCATCTTAGGAACGGGGGGAGAGTTTTGGAAGCAGCAGGTCAAATCGGTACATTAATCATTTACCCATTTGGCATCTTCATTTGAAAAATATTTGTTATTGTTATTATTATGTGTCTTGGTCCGGCAGTTGCTAGTTGGCCCCAGCCAGGGGACAATTGTGCTGTTTCCATGGGAACGGTGGAGGAGATGGTTCTGTTTGTTTGTTCATAGTTCTGGCTCTGAGGGGCACCCCTGCCGGGTAAAAGGCAGCAGAGTATGCTGAGAGGGAGCACCAGACTTGGACTCAGAAAATCTGGGTTGTTGCCATAGCTCCTCTACTCAAACTGTCATCTGTAAAATGGGCTGATGGCTGTTGGAAGGATTCAACATCATAGTACCTGCACAGTGTTCGATGCAGCAGCACAGGACAGAAGAAACATTCAATATATATTCCCCACCCCTTTGTACAGTCAATACTTTTTGGAAGCTCTCTCGTGAGCTCTTTATCCTGGGTGGGATTAAGTCCTGCCTCTTGGGAGTCCACAGAAACATGGATAAGTGTCTGTCACAGGGCTAATCAACTTGCATGTGGTCCCCCACTAGATGGAGAGTTTTCTGGGCAGGGGCCAACCCCCACTCCTGGCACAACAGGTTCAGGAAAGGCTCAATAAAGGAATGAAAGAAATGGGATATGCAAGTAGAAGCATATCTTAGATGCCACATTGTTATCCTAATTAGTTAACAGCATCACTTGTCTGAGAAAGCCAAGTTTTCATTGAACTGATCGTTTGAGCTTCGAGGCTGGGGCAGTGTTACCAGGTCTAGTCCGTATGTCTAGATTTACGTGCACAAGAGCATCTGTACATCCACGTCTACAGTGGTGGCCAACAAAATGCCAATCAAGCATGCTGGGAGCATTGAGACAGACCTGATCCACCAACACACACAAAGAGCTAAACTCTTCCAGTGGCTACACCATCCACTAAAATCAATGTGTCAAGACACTGCACTGATCACCACAGCTGTGGTTTTTCCTCCTGTGATCTGAGCTTTAGGATTGTCAAGTGGGGTGAGATACAGACACATCCTCAGTCACTCCATCTCTGTCATTCTAGACAGCAAAACCATAAACACTACCTTCATTTCTCATGATGTCTCCAAAAGACACATGAAAACTTTAGTCCAAAACAGTAGAGCCCTTTCCATTCAATGTTCTGAGCCACCCTCCCCAAGAAGAGCGCTACTTGACCACCTACTCTGGAACTAGCACACAGAGATCCTGAGAGCTCTGGGACCCCCTCCTGCATTCTCCAGACCTCCTGAGTGAAGACAGAAGGGCTTGATCTCTTCTAGAGTTGAAAGCCAAGCTCTCTGTGTAGACCATCAGAGGGGCCCTCCAACCCCTGCACCATCATAATGAAGGGGTACCCCTGGGTAATGGGCATGACCCCCACTAAGGACAAGAAGCGTTGGAAGAACAGTGGGGCTGGCATGCATCTCTCTCATTCCAACCCGTGTGCCCTGCAGGGAACATCAGCATGGTCCTCAAAGACCAGCTCAGTGCCCACTCCTCAGAAGAGCCTGCCCTGACCTGATGGGCCATGGGAGTCCCTTCTTCTGAATCCTTGGAGCACTTACAATACCTGTCACGATACAGCTGTGACTTTGTATCATTCATTACTGTTTCTCACGTCAAGTGTCTTCTATTACATAGGGCAGCTCTGCTATAATACTTGTTTTGAAAACACAAATTTGTTCAGTGTGACTGATATATTAGGAAACAGTTTGATCAAAATGCAAATTTTCTATTAGCTTACATGCACTATCATCTGCCAGAAACACTGTGAATGCAGAAAACTGTATCTGGCTGAACCGTGCCACCTGGGAATACACAAAATACACACACCTCAAACATCACTGCACATGGCTGAGTTACCCATCTGGTGTTACAGCCTTCTGTCCCATGTCAGAAGACCCTCCATCTACCACCACACAATAATGCACAAACAGTAACCCTTTGGAAGCCCACTTCCACAAGCAGATTTCAAGGTAAAGTGCCATGCATATTGTGGTCTTATGTATTTCTTAGACATTTAACGTGCATAAAACTATGCTACTGTTTTTATTCTTATCATCTTTTGTTTTCTGTGTTACTGATGAGGTTTTTCAGTGTTTTCCCCCTAACGCCATTTTCCCCATAGGCCTTGTGGCTTCCATTGTGCAAGTCTGCATACACCGTGGTGATTTCTAGGAACACATATGTTGTGCTATAGCAGAACTAACCATATATTAAATGAGCTAATGTAATATACGTATGTCTGGAACAGTGCCAGAATACAGTAGCGTTAGCTACCACCACCACCATCGTCATCATTCCATGCTTCATGGAGGCACAGACCATAACATATAGGCCCTAGGGTGGTGTTCAGTGTCTTGTAATTGTCGATTATTCAATAAACATCTGTTTAACTGACTGACGGGTCAACAGTCACATTTGGTATTTCTTTATAAATTGCCTTCAAGGGCTTTAATGTGCAGCACCAGTGAAAAATCATTCATTCTCAGTAAGAAGGCTCAGGGAGGAGATGTCCCAGTTATGTCCTGAAAGGGGATCTCAATCCCCCAACTCTTCCACCAGACCCCCCACTCCCCATTGCCCTGTCCCGCCTACCTTTAAGAAGTCAAAGTGCTTGAGCATCTGGGCCACTTTCTCAGCATTCCTCCCTTCATTGAGGAAATCCAACTCCAAAGGCAGGTTCTTCTTGGCTTCATCCACCAGCCACATAAACTCAAACTCTGGGAATAGCTGTTTCACAGCCAGGACAAGCACCTGAAATCCACCAAGCACCCCATCAGTCAGCCCACACCACCCACCAAGGGAGGTACATTTCCTACCCTCCTGCTGGGTCCCCTTAGAGTAAGGGTGGGTGGGGAAACTGCTCCGCTGGGGTCCATCTCTGTAGTCTACACCAAGTCCAAGATGATGACAGCTGGCAGTAACCATGACTACTGTCTGCTAAGCACTGCCCACGTGCCCAGCACTTGGGTAAGCACTTTATTTACTACCCCTCTTAATCCTCACAACTCTGGGAGGTACACGGATGCACATCCTATCATCCCCATTTCATAGATGAGGAAGCTGAGGCTCTGAGAGGTTATATGATTTTCCCAAATTTGCCCAGCAGAAGTACAGAGCCAGAATTCCACTTGGGTCTACCCAACTCCAAGGCCCTTACTCTGAAGCACTTTGCTCAACTGCTGCTGTTGCTGCTCCCAGATTTGCTCTTCACGGTCCTGTTTACAAACCACTGAAAGGTGCTTCAACTGTGGCTGTCATTTTTTTTTTCTTTTTTTAAGCCGATTGGTTGGTACTCAAGCATTTATAATATTATTTTCTATACTTCTGTATGTCTAAAATATTTCATAATAAAAAATTAAATTGGAGTCAGAAAACAAGGCTGGACGTGGCAAGAGATAAAGGATTTGACCATTTGGATAAAAAGCTTGACTTTTTGGCAATTTGGATCCACAGTAGATTCTTGAGCAGTGACGTGACGAAAAGGGGGTTTAGAAGACTTATCTGGCATCCAGGTGTCAGTTTAACGATGTGAAATTAAACACCATGGCAGAGAACAAGAGCCCAGTGAGATGGGAAGAGCACGTCACAGTCCCTCCGTGGGCAGGGACTCAGTCCTGGGGCTGCCCCACCACCAGGGCCCTGCATTTGAGACAGTTTCACAAGTTCACAGGCGATGGCTCTGTAGGGAGCGAGCAAGGGTGATACCAGGGATGTGGAAGGTGTTCCAGAATTCCGAGAGGGAAACACAGAAGGCAACTCCCCTGCTCTCCCATAAGCTTTCCTGTCGTGTTCAAAGCCAGGCCTGGTGAGAACCACCGACTGATGGTCCCAGTAATTCTTGGTGTAGATTACAGTCCGAGTTCTCTGAAAACACCCACCTCCACCTACGGCTACAGCAGACGGCAATGAGCAAGGACTAAAAAGCCATGGGCCTGGTGGTATCAAAACACCTTCCCCTGGTCTCCCCAGGACTTACTGGGCCACAGCTAACAGCCTTGTCTTGTGCTTCTTTTTGCCCTGATCTATGATATTATGTCCAAAAAGGCATTCGGCACGTGTGATCCAAAAGAAATAAATCTAAAGCCAGGCCATTAACTAAAAGGCACTTACGGCTTTGTTTTTAAACCCTATGTCCTGGGTGATGTACCAGATGCCATTTTAAAAGAATCACCACACAGGGCTATTATACTCAATTTCTACCAAAATCTCCTTTAATTATCTTAGGATGTAGTTTAATTTCTTTTCAGTCTTGTCTGGTCTTTAATGGGCTAGACCTGTGACCTTATGATAATCGATTTAGTTTATGTTTTGTTTCTGTTTTTGTCACATGAGACTAGGAGGGAGAGGAGGCAACAGAAAGGCCCAGACCGCACGTGTCAGATCCAGGCACCTGAGCATGGCAGTCTCCAGACATCGCATCTCTTCACAGTGCCCTCAGATGGCTCTCGGTAGCCACCAAAGCTGGGGCAGAGCAGGAGCACAGGAAACAGAAGCGACTCACACAGGCTGTGGCCAACCACGCCATCTAAGGCACCTGAGTTCCATTCTCTGGGCTCTGAGAGAAGCCCCAAGGCATTTTGCTCCAGCCTAAATTTCAAAGGGCTTCACCCAGGCAGGGCAAGGAAAGGAGCCACAGTGAGGTCCCCTCATTTGTTCAATCAATAGTTACTGATTACCTTTTACGTAATTAGCCTGGGCCAGACATGAGTATATACAGGCGGCTACCTGTAGCCTAGTGAGGCCTATCCCTGGGGGGTGAAGCTTATGGCCAAACAACAATTCCTCATTTATTATATGGCCATTGTTATTTGTGAAATTTTAAATTATTATTAATATCCAAACAGCATGGAGGCACATTAAAGATTTTTTCTATTACTAATCAATGACATAATCAGTCATCACTAACACTACTGGTTATTATTAATACTTGATGTCATTAATCATAAAAGTAGGCATAGATTTTATTAATAATTGCTAATAACTAATTAATAAACTGATTCATAACCCAAAAAACTTTACAGTGCTCATAAAAATGGTTACTAAAGCATTCTGTGGGTTGTGGGTCAGTCCCTTGGTTACTTTAAACCGAAAAGGCTTGTTTGAATGGAAGTCAGTGGTTCTTAGCTTTACAGGAGGTCACCATCCCCTTTATGGGAGGTCATCAATTTGAAAACCTGAAGCCAGCTAGGAAGCCCAGAAAACGTACATACTCACATAATTTTGCACATAACTCAGGGGGTTCACCAGACCCTTCAAATTCACTGGTGGGGAGGGGAGGTCAGGTTAAGAGTCATCTGGTCCAAGTAGTTTTGGGCTGATGCCATTTTAGACTTTTCTTGGCTGAAGAGAGTAAAACAGAACTCCTCAGTTTCACCTTCTGTTTTCATTCAATTCCCTTCTTAGATGAATCCATTTAGCCTGCCCTAAGCAGATTCATCTCACTTTTCGACAACAGATGCAATCAACTAAAATAAAACAGGTGTTGTTACCAATTCAACTTTTTGATTTTTCTCCCCAAATGTATCTTTCTCCATAAAATTCTTCCAACAGCCAATGTTTTCACCAGCACCTACCACGTACTTAACACTCAGCAGATGTTTATCAAATACACAAACGAATGAGTGAATAAATAAATGAATGAACAAATGAATGTTTCAAAGAGTTTGTCTTCTCCTCTGAGGTAATTACAGTTTCACCTGTGTATTATCCAAAGGGATCAAGTTTTTCTGTTACTGAGGTCTTGGTGGAAAGAGCAAGAACCTGTGGATTTTGGGGAACCATAGTTTCAGAATCCCTGAGAATTCTCTACTTGATCTGGAACCTTATGAGTCATTCAAAAATTAATACTTTCTTCAAGGTAAAATAATAAAATTATTTTCCTATAGGGTCACGGGCTCACAAGAAGACAAAATCAATTGTGGGCCACAAAGAAATATAATGGGGAACATGAAGAGTCACATAGAAGTTTGAAAACTAGTGACTGTTATTTACAATAGAAAAAAAATGGAAATTATCATTATTTAGTACCTACTACATGCCAGGCACTGTGCTGTAAGGCACTTTACAGACGCACTATTGTTTAATCCTCTTCTTGCCAATTTTACACAGAAGAAAACAGGTTTCTGGAGGTCAAGGTCATATAGTTTATAATTGCCAAAACAGGATCTGGACCCAGGTTTTTCTTGTTCTTTCTTTATGCAGCCCTGCCTCATGCAACACAATACAGGACAACACAATAGGAAGCTCAAGATAAGACACAGAAAGGGCTTTGTAAATTGTAAAAGGCAACTGAAATGCGAGTTGCTGTTATCAAGTTATTATATATTATAAAAGAAATAATGTGCTACAGAAAAAGAGCACACTAAATAGAATGCCTGTACCAATCCAAACTGGTAAAAATGAATGTCCGACAAGGATCGAAAATCAATTCAGAGTGATGTAAACAGCTTGCCATTCATGGGGTTTATCTTTGTTCTGATAAGTTATTAAAGTACACACGTTTTAGAAAACAGAATTACAGTGCGAAGAGAAGTTTCCATGGGATGGCCTACGTCTCTGGATATTTTTACATATATTTTTAAAAATAAAATCACTGTTGGATTCTGTGCCAACACAAACATTACCTAACCACCCACTGTTCAATCAACACATTTAGTACAGAAAGAAGATGACAGACAGCACGCACTGCAAGTGCTGCTCAAAAAAAGACAAAAAACATGACTGTCACATGTCTTTATTTTTAGAGACCCTTGGGATGGGCCAAATGACATCAAGTGGTGCTCAGGCCAGAGAGTTCTGCCCCAACATAGCAGAGAGCCTTAGGGCCTGGTGGTACGTGGTGGGCAAAGTACTTAGCCATGAGTTAGATTCCTTCGGGATGATAGAGCAAGAGGGTGTTATCACTAATCAGAAGCCTGAGAGATAACCAGGAGTGATATGGGGTGGTTGGGATCTGGGTTTTATGGTCTTCCCACAGCTCACAGATCATCTGAGTCCTACCCTGCCCTCAAGCAGTGAGAATGGAAATGAGATGTGGCCCGTGAAGCGCCCTGCTAATGTGGGCAGAAAAGAACTGCTGCAAAGCCAGCCTGCCAGACGGATGCACTATGCTTCGTCAGTTCACCCCTTCCTGCTGAATCATTGTTCCAATCTCTAGGCCCAATTAGTCTGGCTCTGGACAGCCACTCAAATCAATAAGAGTCACTGGCCGTGCATCTAGAAGTGGAGTTGCCCCAACTATTAAAGGGACAATATCAGGTGATAGTGACAAAGCTGAAAAACATCCTCGCCTATGCCTTTCTCTTTTGTGCAAAGTCACCGACACCATCAGATTCATCGAACACCATTTGCTGAGAATCAGCCCCATTCTCTGCCATCATTAACAGTCTATCCCAGAGACTGTCTCCGTTCCCCAAGAGGAATGCCAGGTTCTCAGGAGACACAAAGCACTAGGGTGCCACATGCTACTGGGTGCCAACCCAACAGCCATCTTCCTGGCTAACAGAACCCTAGTGTTTTGCATCTTTCATGTCCACCAAGGAAAGCAAGCCTGAGAAGGTGAATCAAGATTGGTTTAAGCCAATCGAGGTGGTCTCATTTCTCTTGCCTAGACCGATTTAGGCATTGGCATTACTCTGGCCAAGAAGAAATGAAGGGAATTCCACCAGGGAATCCTTTTTTATAAGGAATATGAGGGGGAGAAAAACAGGCCCTCTTTGGCATCTGGGTATGATCTAGCTGTAACAACAGGAACTACTGTAGTTGTTTTGGGCACCTGAGGGACACTCACTTAGGAGGACAAGCCAGGAAGCTGAGATGGCAGAGAGAAAGATGGAAAGAACCTGGGTCCTCACAAACCACAATGAGGTGCTGGATTAGTCCAGTTGATCCAACTTCCAGACGTCTTCGCATGTGAGATAATACGGACTATTATTACCTATTCTACTTTCAGTTCAATTTTCTAATTCTTTTTTTTTAAGCCAAATTGGATTTTCTGATTCTTAGAGCCAAAAACATCCTAACTGATACAACCAGTAGTCACCATCTCCTTGCTCCAATGTCTCATTCCTGTAGACCCCTATCCCGCTCTATCCTTACAGCAGATACACATTTGCATTTATAAGCTCACCTCTGAAAATGCAAATATGCCTCTGCTTCTGTTAAATCTATCAGTCACTCTCTCTTTAGTGTGAACTGCTTTAATCAGACTGCCTTCCTCTCAAGACCAGGCTGTGCTCAATGATGCAGGGATGGAGAACTTGCAGGGCCACGTGTGGCCTTCTAGATTTGTGAGTGTGGCTTTTTGACTAAATTCAAATTTTACAGAACAAATCCTTTTAATAAAACTAACTTAGGGGGACGAAAGATGGGCAACAGGAGAGAGCAGGAGGGCACACAATAACTGGAACCGGCATGAAAGGAGGCACAGAGGACTATGTAGAAAAGTACCTTTGCCTCCCCTCTAAGTTTCTGGTGGCTAATGTAGCCCTAATGACCCCTAGAAATCACTCTCCTCCTGTCAAGAATGGCTGAGCACCTTTCTGGGGTTGTCATTCCTAAAACCAAGATACCATTTAGGTCTGGACTCAGGAAAGAAAACATAACTGATTTCAAATATCAAAATTAGCTTTCCAGTTGGGCTCTTCTTGCTTTTGCAACAGAGAAGGACCCAGGCAGGACTTTTTCCACCAGAGACCAAGCCCAGTGAGAAGGCAGTGCCAGCCAGTGCTGCTGCTAACGCTGATGGTCGTTGGGGCTGTTTTCCTGAAGGCTCTGAGTGTGGGTCTCGGCTGTGCCTTGTGATCCTGGTCCCAGCACTGCCTCAGCCACTGCCAAGGAGCCACTCTGTACTCTGCACACAGCCTGCCAGGCTGTGCTTCCCAAGAAAAGCATCTGATGTTTACCTTAGGGAGGAAGATGCCAAATCTTTATTACTGCTATTATTGCTATGACCTTACAGCAACCATTACTTAGGGAGCCAGCGAGGCCCTGAGCAGAGAAAAAGTGACAGCTGTCCTCCCAGCCCAAGTGGGACCTGATGGCACTGCTGGGCAGAGGCAGGTTCCTGCCTGAGTCAGGAGTGGCTGCTGGGAATTAGGAAGTCCAGTGATCCTCCAAGACTCCCGCTTCTCTCCCAGATATGGCTGTTCCATAGCTCCCGACAGGTGCTCAAAAACTCAAGTTTCCAGGCAGATGCCCAGTGTCACTCAGCAGTCCTGCCGTCTCACTCCAGCCAGCTCCCTCTTCCACTGCACACAGCAGCTATTCCAAACCTTCACCCACCTCAAGCCTCCAATGCCACCTTCTACCCCCTCATTCTCGGCAGATGGTCTTGTCTCCTACTTCTGAGAAAAAATAGAGGCTATCAGGCCACTACACACTCCACTGCCCACTTTCCCTCCCCCTCCCCCCTCTGCCCCACACACTCCTCTGCACCCAGCCCTACCACCTTCCTCTGGGCTCAAAACAAGGCTGATCAAAAGCTAATGTTTCCACCTGTGCTCCTGGTGCCCAATCTCGTGAATCTCCTCCTGGATTTGATCTAGCAATTACTTCTCTCTGCTGAATCCCCAATCCCCCCTCCATCCGCATCAGCTACAAGCCTGCTCAAGTTTCCCCAACACTTAATCCCATGCTCTGCTCTAACCACAACCCTAACTCTCCTCAGCCTTCCACAGCTAAACATTTAAAAACAGTATATTCTACATCAAGGGTCTCTACTTCCTCGGGTCTTAATTCTCTTGCACCCCCTCAGGCCACTGTAGCTGCTCTTCCTAACAATGCTAAATCACCAAATCCAAAATATTCTTCTCAGTGCTTTACTGATTTGATCTCGCATTTGACAATATTGAATAATTCTGGTAGATTATATTTTCCAAAATGACTGCAATAATATCTCCCATTCTGATAGCTTCTAGAACCTTGCCACACTCCCATTAAGAGGTAGAGTTTATAACCCCACCCCTGAACTAAGGGGCCTTTGTGACAGCTTCATCCAATAGAGTAAGGAAGAAGTAATCCCATATGCCCTCCGAAGCTGAGTCATAAAACTGTGAGGTACTTTCAGCCTTACTCTCTTGGGACACTTGCTCTTAAAACCCGGCCGCCATGCTGTGAGGAAGCCCAAACAGCCATGCAGAAGCTGACATGGAGAGAAACTAAGGCCCTGGCCCACAGCCCCAGTTGAGGTCCCAGACAACAGCCAGCACCAACTTGCCAGCCACAGGAATGAGCCACCTTGGAAGTGGCTCCTCCAGCCCCTAGTCAAGCTACCCCAGCTAGAGCTGCATAAAACAGGTGAGTTTCTCTGCCAAGCCCTGGCCAAACTGCAGATTCACAAGCAATACTCATGACTTGTTTTAAGCCACCAAGTTTTGAGGTGAGTCATTATGCAGCATTAGATAACTGATAACAGTGCTCTCTTCTTGAATTTTTTCTCACTGGATGTAACAGCATGACTCAATCCGGGTTATCCTCCAGCCTCTCTGACGATGCCTTCTTAGTCATGAATTTATCCTTGTGGACTCATTCCTGAAACAGCAATGTTCCTCATGGTTTTTTCCTTGCCCTTTCTCTTCTTTTATAACCCTACAAACCTTCTCTAAGTGATCTCAACTACTCCTCCAGATTCAGCTGCCATGAGTATCTTTGCTCTAAGTCCTGAATCTGTATTCCAGCCTGGACTCCAGGTGGACACGGAAAGCCTTATCCAAAACTATCAACAGCAGTATCTTACCCCCATGCTTGCACCAATACCCATGTCCCTTTGCTCTGAGATCCACCCCAATCCCCTTACTCTCATGAGAACCTACATTTGCCAGGCTCCCTTGCTAATTTGCTTCCAGCAAAGTTTGGCCAGTAGGTAACCCTGATGGAATATTGGGGGACAGGAGAAGGTGAAAAAGCCTCTGCCTCAAACAGCATCTGTGGCTCCAACTCCCAGGCGACAAGCCCCTCATCTGTGATCTGGCTCCCAGCAGACAAGCTCTCCACAGTCCCAGCCTCTGCCAGGTGGTCCCAGCTCCTCGGCTCCAGAGAACCACATCGCCTCTTTGTCTCTCCACCTTGAAAATGGGCAGCGGCTTCCTGTGTTGGTGACTGTCTCACCACTCCATCTGGCTCCTCAGCAATTCTGCCTCTTGTAAACCCAATTTTCTGTTTTAAATTCCCTCTGTTTCAAATATCTAGAGCAATTTCTTTTTTCCTGACTGAACCTTGTCTAATATATGGTAGTCCACCCATAGCCAGGGTTTTGTTTTCCTAGGTTTCAGTCACCTGCAGTCAACTATGGCCTGAAAATACCTGAGTACAATATTCTGAGACAGAGAGAGAGAGAGAGAGAGAGAGAAAGAGAGAGAGAGAGACACCACATTCCCTCTGTTGCCCAGGCTAGAGTGCAGTGGTGTCATGATAGCTCACTGTAACCTCAAATTCCTGGGCTCAAGTGATCCTCCTGACTCAGCCTCTCAAGTAAGTGGGACTACAGGCACGTACCACAACGTCCAGTTAATTTTTCTACTTTTTGTAGAGACAGGGTCTCGCTCTTGCTCAAGCTGATCTCAAACTCCTGGCCTCAAGTGATAATACCACCTTGGCCTTCTAAAGTGCCAGGATTATGGGCGTGAGCCACCACGCCCAGCCCATGTTACTTTTATTATAGCATATTGTTCTATTCTGCTATTAGTTACTGTTGTTAATCTCTTGCTGTGCATAATTTATAAATTAAACTTTATCATAGGTATGTACATATAAGAAAAAACAGTATGTACAAGGTTCAGCACTATTCAAGGTTTGAGACATCCTCTGGGGGTCTTAGAATGTATCCTGCACCAATAAGGGAACACTAGTGTACATGGTGAATGGCACCCACACTTAATCATTTAAGCCAGAAACCTAAGGTGCTTCAGTTTCCTCCTCATTCATGACACCACTTGCCCCCACCCCACGTAAAGCAGGTCACGTGGTCCTGATGACTCCACCCCCACTGCACTGTCTTGCTTCACATAGTTTCTCTCTCGGACCAATGCTGCAGCCACTCAATTAGTCTCCTGGCTACAGTCTGTCTGCCTTCCGATACATCTTCCAGACTGCCAACAGATTTTTATTTCTAATGCACATCTGATCATGACAGTCCCCTGATTAAAATTCTTAAATGGTTTCCCACTGACTGCAGGAGAAAATCAGATTTACTCAGGTCCTCAAATACGTACTGAGCATTGCCTGCGTATACTGTTCTACCACCTCAGCTGGAACAGAAGGCCCTCCTGGTTCTGTCCTGCCTGCCTTCCCAGCATCATCTCCAGCCACTGCCAGCTAGTACCATCTGAACCAGATGAAGTCCCCCGAGCACACCCTGTTCTCTAGGACTCGGGCCTTCACACATGCTGTCCTTCCCCTGCCTGGCTATCTCAACAGTCACCTCCTCACTGCAGCCCCCTGGGCACCCCCCATCCATCCAGGCACAGTGGTCCATGGCACCCTGCAAACACCCTTTTGACAGAGCTCACGTCCTCCAACTGTGGCTGTTGACATACCTGTCTCCTCTACCAAATGGGGAGCTCTGTGAGACGAAGATGGAGCTCCCTAACTCGCATGTCCCCAGCACCCACCTAGTGCCTAGAGCAGAAGAAACTCTCCATATACGTGTTAAGTTTGGTTAAAGTGAGTTCAAAGAATAAACTATGATTCCAGAGTGAGGAAAGGGAACAAAGGACAGGGAAAGAGAAAAGGAAAGAGAGGGACATGCTAGCATGTTAAACAGATTGCTGACCTCCCCGTGTGCGGTGCTGGCTACTGCCCCAAGCAATGCCCGGCTCACCCTCTTTCTCTCTTGCTCTGAGCATGGAGCTAGAAAAATCCACTAGGGCATTTCCTATGGCCCTTTTCAGGCAGGTAAGTATGTCCATTCAAAACAACTATCAGATAAGCAAACTTACAATCTGCAAAAATATTTCTATGTGATCTGCAAGTCATTTTTACATCCCTATAGACCACATACTTCCTTTTGTTATAATTTAACAAGTTAAGATGTAACTTTGCATACCCCCAAGGAAATCACGTTTGGTTCATCTCATTTCTGCAACATCCCCCGATGTCCCCTCCCCCTCAGCCCCAGCAGCTGCTCAGAGTGTTCTGAGACCATCAGTTTCCAGGGACAAGAAGTGACAACCCCGCCACGGGGTCTAGTGATCACAGAGTTGCCACAATCCCTCCTCTCCCACTCTGCTGCTCAAAGGGCCACCCTCCAGCCACCTCCTCACTGGAGCTGCCAGGATCAGGGGCAATGTAGGCTGAGGACAAAGGAAGAAAAAGGGCTCTCACCTCCATCAGGAGAATGTCCTTCGAGCTCTGAGACTGCACCTTTGGGTGCTGGACCTTCACGGCCACCGTCCGCCCATCACGCAGCACTGCCTTGTGGACCTGGGCCAGGGAGGCTGCCCCCAGAGGGGTGTCGTCGAAGCTCATGAACAAATCATGGATCTGCCGGGAGTGGAGGGAGGACAGAGCAGTTGAGAAGATGACCCAATCCAGCAAGAGGGGTCCAGGAAGACAGGCCGGAGACAGGGCTGCCCGCTGCCCTCACAACAGATTTCTGCTTTATCAGTTGTGCGCCAACTGAGGGCCTCACCTGGGCCCTTGGCTGCCGTGGAGATTCGCACCAGGCATATAGAGAAAGGGGGACAGAAGACGCCTGTGGAGGGCATGTCCTCATACATGTGCACAGGGGCACCCCATCAAAAGCCAGAGAGTGCTATCTGGAGAGCTCAGAACTGAGTATCATCCATCCATTTAATTATACACCATTGTGCCCCCTGGGCACTCATACATGACAATCCAGACTTTACAGAACGTGGGCCCATGGCAGCCCAGGACAGGGATCAGACGGAAGATGCTTCAATCCCACCAACTGGGAAAGCTCAAGGAGCCCCGGATGGAGACTCCAGACCCAACAACCTGCCCCTTGTTCCTGCCCAAGCAGCAGCCTCAGCATGGGTCCCTGAGCCCACCACAGCCTGGCCATTCTGAGTGATCCCAGGGTTGCAAGCCAGAGCCTTGCTTTTGGTCCTCACTTGCAGTGCCAGCCAAAGGGGACGGCAGGGGACCTTCCCCTGCCCTCTCAGTGCCTCATAATCTCTTTCTATGAAGTGGAAAATATATTCCTACTCTTCCTTCTCCTTCTCCCTCCTTCCGTCTTAGAAATGCCAAACCAGGGCCGGGCGCGGTGGCTCACGCCTGTAATCCTAGCACTCTGGGAGGCCGAGGTGGGCGGATCGTTCTGAGCTCAGGAGTTCGAGACCAGCCTGAGCAAGAGCGAGACCCTGTCTCTACCAAAAATAGAAAGAGATTAATTGGACAGC